>JAINUW010000232.1:0-83176 GCA_020205615.1 Panax quinquefolius
AAATTTAATAAATTATTTGAATATTTTCAAATTATATTTTTTTATTGATAATCAGATCATATTCGTTCTAAAAGTTCAAACTGTCCGGGATCGATTCAAGATCAGATCGGATTCAACTCGATAGTTAAGTGAGTTTCAATTAAATTTGTGAACTAAATTTAAACAACTCAATACTAGATCGATTCGATTCATTTAAACTCCTAAGTAAGTGGGATGTATGTTTCAATCATCGATCATTATATGAATATTAAATTAACAAAAAAAAAAAAAAAAAAGACAAGAAGAAGAACTAAGAGTGTACAATTTTTACCAAGTTCAACTTGAACAAGGATTTGTTCAGAATGATAAATTAGATAAATTTTAAAATTAAAATTAAAATTATATGTGAAAATAGTGCTCTCTTAATACTTTTGTCCGGCATAAAATAATAGTTGTATTTTCTAACTTTGTGTCCATGAAGTAAACGACCCTTTAAGAGTTTGAAGTTGCAAATATTATTATTAGCCAAAAAAAGAAAAAGAAGAAGAAGATTCATATTTTTCTTTATACATGCGGGGCTAGGCTACCCCTAGTAGAGTGGATGGGTGGGTTGTGGGTCACCTGCCCCTACTGAGCACATGTAGAAAAGGTAGTTCGAGATACTTGATTTAGAAAAAGGTTAACTTAATTTAGAAAAAAGGTTACAATAATGGGTTAGACCACTCCCCATGGCCTGCCCCCATGTTCACCTCAATTAATTGTTTTGCGACCCAAATAGTATCTTAAAAGTAGATATCAAAAACTATCCACAAGTTTTAGACATTATCATGTGAAGGCAAGCTATATACACTACTATTAATACTACACATAATTTTAATATTTTTAAATGTGTTTCTCTTATCTTATTCTCGTGAGAGAAGATAATGTGAAAATAATATTTCACTTAATACTAAGTGTCGAACTATATACTACTATTTTCAAGCATAAATTATATATTAATACTTCTTTCGTTTCAAAATTAAAAAAACATAATTTTACTATTTTAGTTAATTTACAAAATCTTAAAATTTCAAGTTCATATACAAACAATTATAATTGTTCCCCCTTCATTTCCTTATGGAGCCTATATTTTTTAACTTTATGTTTGGACCTTGAAAATGTAAATAAAAATGGTGTAAATTAGTCTAATCATAATACTATACTTTTAAACAATATAACGAATGTCTCTTCTTGTTCAAGTAGTACACATTCCTTACTACCCTAGTGTCATTATCAATCTTATCTCAAGTACATAAATGCGTCACGGATTTATCCAAAGAATTTAAGCCCAATGAGGGGGAAAATCTTCTAATTAAGACTTCAGCTATTTGTGATGAACAAGTTGATGGAAAGTAATACCACTAGTTATCAGTACTAGTAATTATCAAACAATTACGCACTGCTTATCATTTCTTAATTGCTTTTAAGAACTTTCAAGTTAATAATCCATACAAATATATAAGTCTTGACTTGTCTGATGGCCTGGACACCCATTCAAATCAAGGACCCTCATAGCGCCTAGGCTGGGATTCCCTATCTCATAGCACCTAAGCTGTGATTTTTAGAATACAGTGGAGGCCCTAAGGCTCAATATTTTACTGATTAAAAGCCAACTAAAGAAGATGCAAACATTCAAACAACAATACATGATCCTAGCAATCATGATAGCACACATATCAAATCAAACCAGCAACAATATCCTACCTTGTGCTGAAACACACAAGCACCCCCCCCCCCCCCACAAACCCCAAAAAAACAACAACGCATATTGAAGGTACTGGTTAATCATGCTGGATTTCATATCAAAAGTTTTGTTTCGTCAATGATACATTTACAACACACTAATTTCCAACATCTTTCACACACTAAAAAACCCGCTTCGAGTGTACCTGTTCTTACTCACCGGAGACAACTTGAGCAAATTTCACTCCTAAGAGCTTGGATCTGTCAGCTTCCACAGAAGATCAAGAGTATCCTAACAAAAACTGGCAAAGAACTTTATCAATGGAGAGGGATAAAGTGAGGAAGTATGCTCACAGAATTGTTTTATAATCACTTCACAAAGGGAACCCCAGAAGGAACCTTTTGAGCATAATCATCGTATTGTGATCCAAAAAATTGCCTCAAGAAGTACTCCTCATATGGTATCCGTTGTGAGAAAAAACGCCAAACAACAACTGCAAATGCAACTGTGGATATTGGATTACATAGCATTATTTGAGTGCCTATTGACCATATCAAGAAACCAGAATATCCTGGATGACGGACAAATCTATAGATTCCGTGAGTAACCAATGTGTGGTGCTCTTCGTGATAGATTTTAATAAGATGAGTAAATGCTCGACCAGCAGTTATAATTGCCAACTTCCTAATAATTTCCCCAATAACAACCATTGCAAGCCCAAAGTTACTTGCCCACCAGTGCTCCTTCAACCCAGGGAAAAGATAAATTTCAATCAAGTACTCTAGCAATGAGAAGATCATAGCTAGGAGATAGTTTTTGCTGATCAAAAGAGACCTAAGAGTTACATTTGACCTCCCATGAAAGATAATTGCGAGAATGTATTCTGAAACATGAAAGAAGATTATAGCAAACAACAATTCCAATATGTGTCTGCAAGCGGTGTAGCTGAAGACTTCTGTCATTTCAACAAATTAACCAAATGAATACCTCTTGGAAGAAGGCAATCGTAACAAGTTCAACTATTTATTTTAGCACACGAATATGGAAACTGTTGATTTCTATTGCAGACCTAAAAAAGTTTCTGAGCTATACTACACTGAAACTAAAATCCGAGTCTCCATACCACCCCAAAGATGCTTTAAGAATGGCATTGCCTGCAATGTCAACAGAGAATTGTATAAGGAAATGGAAAAACAATTATGGAATATTGAGGAGATATCCATGGTAACAGCTCTGGTATCGCCTCATATAAGGTACTAGCATTGAGCAAAACACTTGATATTAGCAGACAGCCAGCCACCAACATGATTAAGTATAAAGCACAGTTATTAAATTTCCAAATAGTTTTTGGGCTGGATATCGATAGAAAAACAGATAAACATGAATGTATGTAGAATCTACAGCTCCCCTAGACTTGTTTCTCCTAACATTCTTTTATTGTTATTATCATTATGTGATGATAAACAATTTGCAATGTCAAGTCAAGCTTAAATCACAAGCCAGATTAAGAGTCGGATTATTCAAGTGGGCGTTGATATTCAAACATTAACAGATCTTACATGAAAGGCTGAGCAGGTTTGGGTAGGGAAAAGAGATGGGAAAGGAAGATCAATCAATAAGTCTGAAAAAATGTCGCTTTGGACTGTTTCCTACAAAAGTTCAGTTCTAATAAATGGGTAGTAGTAGTAGTATTAACCTTCCATTGGGACAATAGGGAAGTGAGTTTTAAAACAAAGATTCAGATTGTTTCATACATTAACCTTCTCTCCATTAATCATCATTATCACCAAGTGACTTGCACCAATAAGAGTTATTATAAACACAAGCAACAAAATCTGAGGTTAATAAACCAAGTTTACAACATTTCAACAACTGTAAATATCTCATCCTAATAACACATAACTAGCAATTAGATCATAGGTTTAAGAGCCCGTTCAACAATGACTTATTTTAAAATGACTTAAAGTTGAAATATAAGCCGACTTATAAGTTATTTTAAGTTGCGACTAATAAAAACGTTCGGCACCAATTTGACTTATAAGTCAGAAATTTAGTTAAAAAAAGTTATGAAGATATTCGGTTGATAATGACTTATAAGTTTAAATCAAATGTAAATTGTAAAGATTACTAAAAAGGACATAAATAAAAAGATACATTGATTCAATATCATATCATAATAATCATTCACAATTTCATTAAATTAAACACTAAACATGTCAACTACAATCTTATTCCAAGTTAGAGGATCTTAATGTAATATTATCTCTCACTCCAAGTTTAGTTGTAGCGAGATCCGGAAAAATGAAATCTAGAGGTGAAGGAATACTTTCTTTCTAATTGCTTCTACCACATTGAAGTTTTTCTATAGCTTATTCAGGTGCTAATATTTCACTTCTAAAACCAAATGGGAAAGATTTATAGCCATTAATGACAATGTTACAATTAGTTGGCTTTAGCCCAAAACGTAGGTAAATCATCACCAACCTTATGAATCAATATATGATACTCCCTTCGTTTCTTAATATAAGTCGTTTTAGAGAAATATTTTTGTTCTTTAATATAAGTCGTTTTAGAATTTCAAGTAAGCATTAATTGCTTAGTTTCTAATATTACCCTAAGTATTAAATGTAACTTTGGTTTTCTCACTATTTTCTGTCCAATAAATAGCAATCTCTTCTTCCGATACAAGGGCAAAATAGACAATTGATATTATAGTTAATGCTATACAATCATTTCCTTAATACTTGTGCACAACACTAAAACGACTTATATTAAGGAACGGAGGGAGTATAGACGACCCAATAAATCGTATGTGCAGTTCTAATAAAACAAACTGATAGTCCTCTGTAGATTTTTTAACAACATGAAAACTTAAGTGGCAATAGCTAAGCAGCTAACAAAATAGATATAGTAAAATGGTGGGAATTCTAGAAAGGAAGTACATCAACTCAAAAGAGAAGAAGAACAGAAAACTCACGCCAAGGTTCGAAATAGCGCTTGAGGCGTGCGCCTCGAGGCGCGCCTTGTACCGAGGCGGGCGTCTTTCCTGGAATTGGTGAGACTTGGGCCTTTTTCGGCTGAGGCGTAAGCCTTGTGGCGTCGCGAGGCGTGCGCCTCAATTTGGCTTAAAAAAATCCTAAATATCAGATTTGGTTTAATATTTCATTTGGGCTTACTGAGATTTGGCTGCTCTCCTCTTCGCGCCTTCGTCTTCTCCTCCTTTTCCGACTTGAACAGGTATCGCCTCTTCTCCTTTTCCTCTTTCTTCTCCTCTCCTCTTCTCTTCGGCTCTGTCTTCTCTTCTCCACTTCGCCTCTTCTCCTCTTCCTCTTTCTTCTTCCGTCTCCGACTTCGCCTCTATCTTCTCCTCTCCTCTTCTGTTTTCTTTTTCTTTATTTTTTTCTGTTTTCTTTTTCTTTAATATCTGTTAAACTTTTTTAATTTCTGTTAAGGTTTTTTAATTTCTGTTAAAAAATTTTAATTTTTGTTAAGGTTTTTTAATTTATGTTAAAATTTTTTAATTCCTATTAAGGTTTTTTTAACTTATTACCATATATTTGTTATATATTAACATATATGATATATTAACATATATTTTATATATGTTGTGATTAACATATATTGTATTCTTATATTTGGTTTTTTTATTATACACTTACAGTGAATTAAGATTATGGGTAAGAAAGATCCTGCATGGTCTTTAAATCAAGTCTTCCGCCTCACTCCGCCTCGAGGCTTACGCCTCGCATAGCCCAGAAAAAAATGACTCGTACCGATTTTAGCTTTTTCAAACATTGACTCACGCATCTCATTCAATACAATTAATATAACAAACATCCAACATTCAGAATCAAAAATTTCCAGAAAAAAAGACCACCCTCTATTTATGGTTTTCTAACTTAAAGCACCCAAAAAATTCTTTTCATCAAAAACTAAAATTTATAGGGACTTGATAAGTCATCTTCTAATTACCAGAAATTTGCAGGAGGAGAAGTTTGTTCATGTAGACGTAGAACACAACTCGTTTGATTTTTTGCAATTGGGAGTGAGCAAAAAACGGATAAAACCGAATAACCGAACACAACCAAATTTTTTTAACCGAATTATTTCGGTTTTTTTTCTAATTTCGGTTATATCTGATTTATTGTTCGGTATTCGGTTTCGAATTCGGTTTTAAAAAATAGATTATTCGGGTATCCGAATTACCGAATTTATTGCTAAAAAAAATAATAATTTTATAATGCATTCTTCAGCCGTAAGCCCATACATTCAGACTACAGTCTTCAGCCTATTCTTCAGCCCAATGAAGCATTATAAAAATTATAAAAAAACACGGTGCCCCTTAACCTCAAGATCCTCAACCAAACCCCTCGCTCTCTCTCACACTCCCCAGTCCCCTCACTCTTATCTTCTCATTTTCTCTCTAAAAATGACCGATCGGAACTCCGGCACCGTCCAACTCCAAAGACAACAATGACCCACCACCGCTCAGAGCCTCAGACAGCATTCCTCCGTAAACTCCATGAACACGCGTCAAACTCCGGCCAACTCTTCGGATTCCTTACTCTAGTGATCTCCGGCGCCATTTTACTCTTTTTCACCGATCTGACTATAACTACCAGTCTACCACAGTTTTGGGTCTGATTTTTTTCACCCCATTGATTCTGATTTCGAGCTCAATTTGGGTCCCGGTCGGAACCGTGCTTTTCATTGTTGTCTCCGGTTTTTTATCGGTTTGTGGATTTGGAATCGGTACTGTTGTTGCTGTGTCATGGATTTATAGGTATTACATGGGGTTACATCCGGTCGGTTCGGGCAAGTCATGGGAAGGATACTGCAACTTCGATTATTTCGGTTATTACCTGAAATACCGAATTTACAATTCGGTATTCGGTTATTACCAAAATTCGGTTATTAGTTCGGATATTGAAAATAGGAATATTTCGGTATTCGGTTATACCCGAATAGCCTATTCGGTTTGGTTATAACCGAATGATCAGTCCTATCTGCAATGGTGCCAGGAAGTAGCCTCTGATACAAATGTTTAATCCCAACTCTAATGAGGTTAACCAATTTAAACCGAATGAACCTGATTAATTAACTACAACTAGAAATGGAAATGAAGGAACACCAATAGTAGCAGAAAATGAAAGGGAACAGTGACCAACACTGGTACATTCATGTATAGTGCAAAAATATAATTTTGCACCAATATATTTATATCCACAGAACCCAGGTTAAATCTATATAAACAAAAACCAAGTTACTGAAAATTACTAAAATTAAGCTGCTCACATATTCCTAATTAAGCACAACCCAGTATCAATCAAACTTTTGAACCACATAAATTAACGAAAAATGGAATTGAATCGAAACCCACATGCTCTGAAACTACAGTCAAAATTAAAGAGATAAAGAAGAAGACAAACCACATGCCAAAGATTCAAATTTAATTGAGGTGTTTAAATACTTAAAAAAATAAAATTCCTATTAAAAGAATAAACCATGTATAAACAAATCCGAAGAAACATTAACATAAGCCAAAGCCCTAATACAAAGTGAAGATAAATATGGAATTTATCTTAGGGTTTGGTACCTAGCAGCAATCGAAGGAGTAGAAAGAGTAGCAGGAGTAACAGACGCGGAGGGAAGGAGGGAGGAGCCAAGAAATTGACGGATCGAGGGAAGAGAGAGCAGAGCAGCCGCGGAGGGAAGGAGCGTTGACCGTTGTGTTTACGTGTTATAACTTATAACTTCGAAAAGAATCAAGAGATCAGGTTTGAATGGGGTAAATATGTAATTTAACAAAATAGAAAAAAATGTAAAATAGACATTATATTTGATCAATTAAAACTTATAATGACTTATAAGTTTTTTAATAAGTATCAAATTCTTGATATGAATCAAAAAAAAGTTTCACTTTGTAATTTGGATTCCGAAGATAGCATAGAAAATCGTCGCTATAATCGGTTGAATTCTTAAAATTAAATACTTTAAAGACGTTTTTGAAGAAGAAATTATATATATATATATATATATATATATATATAAAGTGTAATTGAATAACTTAGGTGATATATTATGGAGATATAATAATCAAATGATAGTATTTTTCTTTTAAAACAACTTTTAGTATTAATTTTTTCTTTGCTGATTTATTTTTGAATTTAATACTAAAATGAAAAAATTTCTTGCCTGTAAATCTTAATACACACAATGAACTCAAAGTGTAGTCTTCTATATTTTTTATATGAATAATAATAATAAACTAGCACTTATAGAGCTTTTAATCAAATTTCTTTATATTTTTTTCCTTCTCTACTCAAGAAGCTTCGATTGCACTGTTCATTTTATTCATTTCAAACTTGCAAGGGTTGACAATAATAGAGTTAAATAAGATGCTTTTGACATAAGCTGTTTTTAGGCAAAACACTTGTGCCTAACCAAAAATGCACTAAATCTAGCCATGCAATGCAATAACAAGTCGGGTCTATGAAAAACGCGCAAAGCCCTGGCAAAAATTAACCGAGAGATATTATGTGAAATTAGGAGTCTGGCATCAGGACTAACAACAATAACAACATCACTAGTTTCTAGACAACACACAACAAAGGAGGCTTAGAATTCATAACAGAATCTAGAAAACTCTCAGGCAATAGGAATTTTGGGTTCGCCTAAATTCACAAAAGCCTGTGCACGAACCATACGTCCCATTGCCGCATTCCAAGAAACAAGGTGGTTCATGAAAACATTAGCATACTTCCCCTTGTCATTCTGTTGGAGGAGAAAAGAAAGTGTTATGATAATCAATTGGTAAAGAATTCACTGGCAAACGATGCAAGTGTAGTAACAATGAAGTACCTTGTAATCCAAATAATAAGAATGCTGCAAAACAGGCAAAAAGAAAAGAACAAGAACACAAGCATCAGCACCATATTCTGATTTCTAATATTCAGAAAAGAGACCCGTGTACGTGTGTGGCTTGTGTGAGAGAGACAGAGAGAGCATACCTCCCACATATCCAAACTGATGAGAGGCTGCAAAAATAAAACACAAATATTAGTGGAATGTTCATCGATCATCAATGAAATAGTTGTGCAAAGTAAATAAACTCGGTGCTGGTTTTTTCTCTGACTTACAATGTCATCCCACACTAATGGGTTTATGGCATTTGATGTTTTAACTACTGCAAGTCGTTTCTCATTCCTCTTCACTGAAACATCAAGCAATGAAAATTACACGGTAATATATAAAGTTCATCATAACAAATTAAAGCCTGGTACTAATATTAAACTTATTACTACCAAAAGTAAACATATCCCATTTCCTTATCTCCACAACTTTCACAGTTAACTTACAGCTATCTTATTGTTGTGCGCAAGGGCTTCCAAATTTAAAACCCAAGTTGGTGATTTGATATATATATATATATATATATATATATATATATATATATATATATATATATATATATATATAATATAGAAAGAGAAGTGCTTACTAATAGTTGTGCAGTTATTTGCTATGAAAATAAAAGGGCATTTCAAAGGATATGATAATATCATAAAACTTGCTCAGAAATTTACAGAGAATAATTCTGTTTAACAATCAGATAATTGGTTTAGTCATATGAATACAAAGATAAATAGATAATACCAAACATGGTAGACAAAACGTACAACTTATACTCAGTTTTTCATATGAAGCCTCCCCATATGTCTACTTCAAAAAAGGTCATATCATAGTGCTTATAAAGTATAAAGCATCGGAGCATGTTAAAATGGGTGACAATTTTCCAATAAATAAATTTAACAGATGACAAGGTCCCAAACATTCTCCTTCATTTCACCAGGAAGCGTCCTCACATGTCACATGCCACATGCCAATTCACCACCACTCAAGTCAAGTACACCAGAGTGTTGAAGCAAAATCCAAAACTCTTTTTTTTCCTTTTTACCCCCCCACCCCCACAACACACACTTTTTGGTCGTTTCTACACAAAACTTAAATAAGCATTTCAGGTGTTGACATTGGCACAGGAAAAGTTGATTATAGTTTCCAATAACAATCTTTACAACAACACCAAATATTACCCCTTGGACTCCAAGCAAACCACCCAGTGCACCCACACATGGTCTGGATGTATTAAAAGCAGAAATTCAGAGTTAGAGAAAAACCGCATACCACAATTAATTAGCAGCCATTTCTATCCTATCCAAAAAGCATAACGAGGTGCAGACATCCTAGGTCAAAAAGCTTCAGTTCCTATGAACTCATCTATCACATCTTACATAAAATCCATATTCACTTGTCATGTAGTGAAAAGTCATTGGCTAGAGATTTCAAGAAGTCCAATTTCTTTTATATATATAATATTAGTATAAATTTTCTTACAAACTAAACCACCATGATGCCATGGTTGAATTCGAGCATCCACCAGTCCATTATACAGCCAATGGTCCTGGATTGAACTCATTTCCACCATCATATTTGGATACAAACAAAAGTTCACTCTGAACTTTAATGTGATACCAAGATATACGTTATATATATCAAACCAACGAGAAATTGATGTAGAAGGGGGTAGAAAGAAGGATTAAGGTATACCTATCTCCGCAGAGAATCGGTAAAGAAACACACAAACGCACACAACTTTAATCTCAAATCAATATATTCAAAAATCTCCAAAATAATGAAGTATTACAATGCTTAAATACAAAATCCAATACTTGGGGACTAAGTAAAAACCCTAATTTAGAAAGGAAACAATCTCCTAACTAAAATCTACTACTATAATAAACTCTGCTAATTGAAATCTACTACAAAAATTAAAACTCTCTTAATGAAAAGCTATTACTATATATCCTACTAAATAATTTCATTAATAACACATTTATCTCTAAATAACAATACAAAATTAATAATAAACTTATTGAAACATCAGAAACTTTTTGGTAGTACAGAGAAAGAAGTTGAGTTGTGAATATAAAACCATTTTGGAAGCATATTTACTTTAGTAGAAACTTACGAACAAGCCAAACCCAACCAGAGCCAAATAGTGTAAGGGCTGTTTCTATAAATTTCTCCCTGAAATTGGTGAAAGAACCAAAGTCCTTTTCAATCTGCTGAAGTAGACCCAATATGGGTTGGTGACCACCTCCTGGTTGCATCGATTCCCAAAAGAAATAATGATTCCATACCTGTAAAAGCAGGTCCAAGATATAGATGAAAACGAGATTAAAATTTATGGATATGATGGAAGACGTGTTTAGTTTTCATCTCCAGATAAAGAATGACACAAGAAGAAATATACAGTATAATGTAAATAATAACATCAATATGCACACCCACGAACACACACACATGGAGGAAAGAAAATGTTGAAAGGCGACTAGCACTCAGAAGTCAAAAAAGATGACCGAAGCTAGATCTTTTTTCTTCACTATGTCTTTCAAATGAATGGAGTAGAATCGTATAAATATCAATGAGGTTACCAACAATTATTTCAAACTTTATTACATTATTTGTTAAATAATAAAAGGCACCAGAAAGAATATTCAGAAATGCAAGATGACCTGATCAAGACACAACTACCAATGACTTAGACATACCTGGGCAGCATTGTTGAATTCAGGTAACGGATTGCCATTGTTATATGTCACTTTGATAAGTTCGTCCATGGTGTATCCATATAGTATGTCGTTCTTCTCCAGCTGTTTGTTGAGACCTTCCACATAACCACGGTGATGCTCTCCCCAGTGCTTCTCAAGTGCCCTCTGACTCATATATGGTTCTAGAGCATCCTGCAAATGCGGAAGGCCATGATAAATTAAAATCAAGAGGCTATGAATTTGAAAAGCTACATATTGTTATAAAATAAAGAGATTTAAATGATACAATTAACAAATTAAATCATGTAACAGGCTACAGTTCAGCTAATCTGGAAATCTAATAGCAATTGTCAGTATAGTCTTTCTAAAATATTAGGCAACTCAACTCCAGACTATGATTTTTCCTCACCAATTACTATGAGAAAGCCCATTTTCTTTATCCATGTATATTTTACTCTTAAAAGTTGGCACAAAAAAAAAGAACTCAAAATGGCTTAAATTGAATGCCAACAAATTGATTAATTTTTCTTTTTAGGAGATTCAATTGGTAATATTAGGAAAAAAAATAAAAAAATAAAAATGAGATACTCAAAATGATAAGGGTTAAGAAACAAAGTACATAACAATGTCTAGATCTGGGATAGAAGGAAATAAACTTATAAAATACGACAAAGAAAAGAGCAGTATATTTTTTAAAAACCTGATCATTATGACTCATGAGTGCACTATAAAGGCATAATAGAGTAAGCAAAACTCTGATTCATAAGAGGGAAAGATTTAACTAAGAGAAAAGATACGAATTTGGAGCAAGAGGAAACACAAGTTATCTTTTTCCCCCTTTGTCTTGGACCTCTTGGTACTTTTTCGAAAAGAAATAATAAAGAATAGGTGGTCAACTTTCTCTTTTTTGACATTAATATTTTCAGTGCAGAAGATATATATACACAAGTTAACTTACAAGTTTATAAGGTGGGGTTTTCAGGCCATAATAAGCGTGAACCTTTGTTTTCCTGGAGGACTCATGCAACCCTCTTTTATGCTTCTGACACTGTTATCAGATAAATTGTTAGACATAAAGATTGCATAACTTTCGTAACGAAAGATACAAAAAAGTTTCAGACAGGTGCTTGTTAAGATAATTACATAAAGTAATAAGCATAAATCATTAAGTATGATCTCAAAAGTAAAATTTGTTCATCTTAATTAGAGTTTCAATATTTCAGTAAAGCTCAAAAGCACAAACACTTTTACAATGTCAAACTGTCCATGCCATCATTATATATACTCGTGTCCCCTATTAATGTTCAACTTTCATAATATGAGAGACCATATTAAGCAACAACTACCGTACAAAATGTTAAGTGAATCCTCACTAAAACATTCATATCTGGTCCAAATAGGTTGCTTCTAGCCTTGAATCAAGGTAAAAAGACAAAAACATACGTCCACGGTTCCCAAAATTTAAGATCACTAGCCTTATATTTTGGAACGGAGGCAAAACATAACTCGTTTATCTTAAACAAGGGTATATATTAGAACAGGGAAAATACCCGATAAGAAAATTTGGGCCTCTGGAAAATCTTAGAACCATCAGTAGTCACAAGAATATTGGAGCTTGAAGGACAGAGATTGTTACAATAAGACCTGCTCATTTTGACAAAATTGTCTTTTTGCAACTCAATAAAGCACAACTGCAGAACAAATTGGTAGGATTAGATTTTTGATTCACTAGATCAAATACAAACTAATATAAGCGCAAACATACAGAAACTAATATAACAAACTATCTCTCTTTAAGGCATTGTGACGAACATATTGCGTCCACTTAGAAAATCATACAATTGTAAGGAATTAGTAATTACCTAAGAACTTGAGAGTTGAGCTCGGCAGTGTTTCTATCTATCTCTGTTTGAGACGATTTATCTCTCTTGTTATCTCTTTCCCAGATGGTAGTTATTTTCGGTCAGTGATTTCCCGCTCAAAACTAGCGATTGTCTTTATGGGGAAATATTTATAGTGCAACAAAAAAATATTAAAGAAAAAAGAAAGAAATGGTTTCCCATATCTTGCCACAAAATGTTGTACAACTTTTGTTGGATTTATTTATTTATTTTTGCTTTTAATGAAAAAGGATTTATATTATTTTTCAAATTACTATTAAAGACTGTATGGGCAGCCTTTTTTGCCCTTTTACTTTATTAAGGGTACTTGTATTAATTCAGCATACAACTTAAAACTATGCAATTTTAAGATGAAATGACATAAATATTTTAATAAAATAAATGAAAATATATTGCATGCATATGCTGTCACCAAAACTCTAGCTTACTAAAATAAGAAATATAATTGAAAATTAATAGTGCTTTCAAATTTTTTTATAATTATTGTTGTCATGATTTTAACGCAAAAATAAAACTCAATTCAAAATGATAGTAATGAGATACAAATTATATGCTTAAAGTTACCGCATATAGTTAAGGGTATAAATGAGTCGAACAGGAGCGAACAGATATCTACTCGAATTCGACTCAAAATGATAATTTCGTACTCGAATTCGGCTCGAATTCGAATTATTTTTGAAAATTTCTACTCAAATTCGACTCGACTCGAATATTTATTCAAACTACTCGCGAGCTTCAAATTCAAGCTCAAATTCGAGTCTCCACGTAATAACTAGTTTTATAATAAATATAATTATAAATTAAATTTGTTATTTTACTTAAAAATGAGAAAATATATTTATTATTACACTTTACAAATATAAAATCATAATTAAAATTAAAAACAAAACAAAACAATAACTAATTATCCCAATTTGATTTAAATTTGTATATATTATAAGAGAATGTATCGAACATCTAATCGAATATATATTAACCGAGTATGTATCGAATCACAATCAAGAATTCGAGTAGTTTGAATATTAAACGAGTCGGGTATAACCTTGCTCAGATTCTACTCATATTTTTATTCGAACTATTTTTAATGCTTAGATTTGGATCATATTTGTGAGACCCCAGATTTTATCAATAAAGATTTAAATTTTGTCGAAATAATTTTTAATATTATGGTGTGAATTTGAGATAATATTATAGTTGTGGGTAGTATTTATAAATTTTGCAAAGTATGCAGTGGTTATATTATATTCGATTGGTCGGGGAATATTCGGTTTAGCGGGGAATATTCGTGACAACTACTCAATCATTGGTGGACCCTAACGTAATTATCATTCGGATCGAGAAAACGACACCATTTCTTTTGTATTTGCGCCCCCAAAAAATAGGTATACATCACCTATTACGAGTTGTCGATACATAATGCGAAAACAACTACAACTTTATTATTACAACGGTAAAAGCTGTGAGTTTGAATACAAATATTATCTCTAGACAATATCTATACTCAAATAAATCCTCATCACCTTTATTGATACATTATTTTACAAAAATGGTGAGGACTACTAAGCAATCCTTTCTAAAACCTTCATTCCATTACCCAGGCTCGTACTTTTATATTCTAGCCTCACGAGAAAAATGGAACAAAAAGGAAAAGGGTGAGCTCAACTAGCTCGATAAAGAATATTATGACTAAGATAATATCTGACAAATTATCGTTAGTCTTCAACGAGGGAAAAATCTAATAGAATCTGATAGGCAACAAATTTTAAATCAATACTACGCGTGAAATAATAATTCATTAGAAGAGTTAAGTAGAGAATGCAAACTACTATCTTACATGTATGAATTTAAAAGTTCATCGTCTATCTTTTATCACTGTAACATCAATCGATATACATACGGAATCAAATATTCATCTTTTACTACTGGGCGAAAGATATTCATCGATTAAGTCGTATTCATTTAAACACTGTTCATCTTTGCACTTCTGGGCGAAGATATTCTTGAAATCATTCATCTTTGCACTTTCTGGGCGAAGATATTCTTAGAAATCATTCATCTTTACTTCTGGCCGAAGATATTCCATAATATCATCATTTAAGGTGAGGATGATGAAAATATTTTTTTTAAAAGCGAATCCGGTGAAACAAAATGACAAGGATTAAGGATTAAGGATTCGTACTTGGTTTTATCACGTCCAAAAATACCTAAAAAAAATAATCATAGTGGTGTAAAATTGAGAATGATCAAAACATGGATCTGATCGAGCTAGTATCGAATAGATATTTTGGATGAAAAGAAGAAATTTTATTTTTGATTGAATAGTCTTGCATAGTATCGTGAATAGTCTTCAGTATCGTGAATAGTCTTAAATATATCGTGAATAGTAACTCAAACACAAAAGATAGAAATTCCACAAAAAACATCTTCACGCTTCATGAATAGTACTCGTGAATAGTAACTCGTGAATAGTAACTTCGTGAATAGTAACTCGTGAATAGTAACTCGTGAATGAATAGTAACCCATGAATAGTAACCCAGAGCATGAAAAAGTTCCAAATTTGATAAAAACTTGGATCGACATTTCGATTATAATGATATTGAAGAAATAATATCATTTGAAAAAAAAAATAATATCCTTACCTCGAAGATTAGTACTTACATTTGGAATAGGGTATAGTCTTTGAATGAACTTGCTTAGTATATCAATACTCAAAGTATACTCAAAATACTCACAAGAATCGCTCAAAATATCGAGAGAGAAATAGAGAGAAAACTTGGGTTTACGGTGTGATTTTCAATTCTAACCTAAGCACCTATTTATAGGAAAATGCTTAGAACACAAAGCGAGAAAATTTAATATAATATTAATATAATTATACAAATTTTCCTTAGCCCACCTTTTGGTCAAAACACCAGCCCACATGAATTAATGATGTCCAAAAAAATACAAAAACGTTTTTCTTAAAAAAAATAATTTAAACTCCCAAAAATTAATTATTTGAACTTGAACTTCAATAATTCATAATAAATAGCCCTTTCATCAGAAAATTCGAATCTCGCTTGAGTTTTTTATAGGAAATTCAATTCTCTACAACTTTGCAGAAGAAAGTTTTCCAAATTCCAAATAGAAATTGGCCGAAATCCACAAGCGGGTGATTTTACAATTTATAATCAAATTTCGGTCGATAAATTGGGTCCGCACACATAAAACATGTTTTAAACATTTAATGCCACAAAAATACTCTTCCTCCTCATATACTCATATATCCCACATTCATTTGTAAAAATATCACAGTTAATATATTATTAAAATAATATATTTAAATGAATTATTTTATCGGAAAAAGATAAAATATTAATTTTCAACAATTGTGTTTTAAAAATTTTCTCCATCTATATCCACATAAAATCAATATTTTCCTCATCATATAAATCAATAATTAATTATTCACAAATAATATTACGAGAATCCTGATATTGTGACGAGGCGGTTCAGGAAAGGGGGCTTTCGATAAATTTTTCTTCTTCTTTGGTATGATTAGATGACCAAACCTCTCCTTGAGGCAGAACTTTCTAGACATTGCCAATAATGTTATCTAATAATATTATTAGGATAATATGAATTATTAGCCGATAATGAAAAATCTTGTGTAATGTGATTATTGAAACAAATGATATAAAATATCATGTATGACAATTATTAACTTTCGATAAAATCTTTGAGCGGTAATTCTTGTAACCATTATTGAGTAGTGCCTTCTTACGTAAGAATCAATAATTGGTGCAATCTGGTGTCTTCTTGTTCGACAAGCAGCGTATTAGTGTGTTTTTAACCCCGGGTATTCAATGATATTACTTGGTAACAACTACTGTAGATTATTTAAAAACAACTTATATTTGTCGTTTTCTTCATCAATCACTTTTTCGTTATGGGGCCCCCCACATGGGCATTTGCTTGCCGTAAATACGAATATTCCCAAAGCGATCTGAATATTCCACGACGAAACGAATATTCCCAAGCGATAATGAATATTTTATAACCACTTGCTTATTTTGAAATATTTGCGTATTTAACCCATAACTATCCACATTAATCAAATCAACCCTTACTATTTCAAAATAATAAATAAAGGAAATTCCTTTTTATTAAAAAAAATTTGGGGTCTTCTGACCTCCCCTCTTATGAAATTTCGTCCTCGAAATTGATGTATACGTACACAGTGTTTTGAAAAGGTGAGGATACCTGCGCTTTCATTTAGTTTCAATTCCGGTCATTTCCTCTATAGCATGATTCCTCCACAAAACTTTAACTTGTGGTATGACCTTCTTGCGTAGGACATGCTCCTTCTATCCAAGATCTTGTGGTACCTCCTCATACGTTAAGTCTTGGCTATCTCGTCCGGTTCTAACTTCGATAGCGTGGTTGGGTCTTTCACATATTTCTGAAATACGGATATATGAAACACATTATGAACACGAGACATACTCGGAGAGCTTGCATGAGTCTATAGGCTACATTTCCTACTCGGTCGAGAATTTGAAATGGACCGATAAATCGTGGATTGAGCTTTCCTCTCTTCCCAAATCTTGTAACTCCCTTCCGTGGAGCGACTTCATGACAATCATGATCCCTACATTAAATTCCCCGTCCTTTCGATGAAGATCCGCATAACTCTTTTGTCGATCTTGTCTTGGTTTTGTATCGTTGTCGAATCATTTGGATCTTTTCGGTGAGTCATACGTCTTAACTTCGGGTCCCAACAATGTTGCTTCACCCACCTCATCCCAACATATTGGAAGCGACATTTTCGTCCATATAATGCTTGAATGGAGCCACACTATACTTGCACGATAAGCTTTGTTGTTGTAGGAGAATTCCACCGATGGTAAATACTTATCAACTACCCTTGAAGTCTAGGACACGAGTCTTAATAAATCTTGAGAGTTTGAATAGTCTCTCTACGATTGTCCGTCTGGTTTGGGGATGGTATGCGAACTAAATCGCAAATCCGTGCCCATAGCTTTTTGCAAGCTAACCCAAAATCTTGAAGTGAATCTTGGGTCACGATCGAAACTATGGATCTGGGCATGCCATACTGACCTCACAATCTCATTCACGTACATACTAGCAAGGCGTTCGAGGAATAAGTCTCCGTATCGGCAAGAAATGAAAGCGGACTTGGTTAATCTATCAACAATAACCCAAATAGCATTGATGCCTTGAAAGCCGTAGGAAGACAAAATACTTGAAATCCATAGTAATGTGTTCCCACTTCCATTAGGAATCTCAAGTGGTTTTGCAGCGGACCCTTAGGTACAAAGATGCTCGCCTTTACCGTTAGCAAGTTAAACACATCGAGATAAACTTTGCAATCTCTCTTCGTATTGTTCCACCAAAATGTATGTCGAAGATCACGATACATTTAGTACTTCGAGGATGGATTGCAAATGGCGTATTGTGTGCCTCCATCGTAATCTTGTACTTCAAATCAGTCGTTAGGAACCTGAAAGTCTAGAGTGGACTCGAAGTATTCCTTCTTCATCGATTCTCGCTTAGGAATAGCTCCTTCTTGTACTTTCTTCTTCATACGCATCATTTCAAGATTCGGTGGCTTGAAAGCGACCTTAACTTTTCTATTAAAGTTGGCTCTGTCGTATACTTGACATCATCCTTTTCGTTCCGCATATGATCTTCTACTCGATCGTCATTTACCACGTTAAACTTTACGGGATGGTATTGAATAGTGTGGTCGTAGTCTTTCAATAGTTCGAAGCCAGCGTCATTTAGCGTGTTGAGTTCTTTTGAGTGAAGAAATATTTAAGGCTTTTATGGTGCGAATATATCTCCACTTTCTCCCCGTATAGATAGTGCCTCCATATTTTAAGCGCAGCTTATTGCTTGCTTGACTCTAGATCATGAGTAGGATAATTCCTCTCATACTCTTTAAGTTGTCATGAGGCGCAAGGCTATGACTTTCCCCGTTGCATGAGAACACATCCTAACCCTTTGCACGAAGCATCATTTGTAGATAACAAATCCATCAAGAACGGATGGTATTGTTAGAACAGTCTTAGAAATAAGTCTCCTCTTAAGCTCTTGGAAACTTTTCTCGCATTCTTCGCTCCAAGCAATTTTGTATCCTTAGGAGTTATTTGAGTTAATGGAGTAGCGATTAGAAAACCCTTCCACGAATCTCGATAATAACCGACTAAGCCCAAAAAACTACGTACTTGATCGCAGAGCTTGGTTGCTCCCAACTTTGTATTGCTTGATCTTGGCCGGATCAGCGGATACTCCATGTTTCGACACCGCGTGCCCGAGGAATGCTACTTCCTCGAGCGAACTCACATTTCTTCAATTTGGCATATAGTTGGTTTTCACGAAGCCTTTGGAGTACCGACTTCAAATGGTGCTCATGATCTTCACGACTTTTGGAATATATGAGGATGTCATGATAAAACAACAACGAATTGATCCAAATATTCCTTGAATACTCGGTTCATCATATCCATGAAAGCGCGAGGAGCATTAGTTAGTCAAGAAAGACATGACTAAGAATTCATAATGCCCATACAGGGTTACGAAGGCGGTCTTTGGAATATCCTCGATTTTAATCTTGGTGATGATATCGAGCGAAGATCGATTTTGAAAAGAATTGTGCCCCTTACTATTTGGTCGAACAAGTCATCAATACGAGGTGAGGATACCTATTCTTGATGGTGACATGGTTCGATTCAGATAGTCGATCTGAAAGTCGCATACTCTCCGTCTTTCTTTCTTTCTGAATAAAGCAGGAGCACCCCGAGGAGATGTCTTGGGGCCGAATGAAGCCGATGTCCAACAATTCTGTAGTTGGACCTTTAACTCTGAAGTTCAATAGGAGCCATTCGATATGGGGTTTTAGAAATGGGCTTTGTATGCGGGTTGAAAAGATCGATAAAGAATTGACTTCACGTTACGGGGTAGGCAGGGAAGTTCTTGAAATCGTCGGGAAAGTCGATAACAACGGGAATATTATTCAAATTTGGCGTGTCTTTATTCAAATCCATAACATGGGCTAAGAAAGCTTGACATCAGTTTTTAATAAGCGAATAGCTTTATGATTAGATATGGCGGTGATCGATTTTAATGGTTTAGTTGCTTGAATTACGTCTGACGGGTTGGTTAGGAATATGAAAACTAATGACCTTACGAAAACAATCAATTTTGGCATGATGAGTAGTTAACGATCAATCCTAAAATCACATCAAAAGCAAGTATCTTTAAAGAGATAAGGTCAGACGGGTAAAGGTAATGGTTGACTTGAATCAAACAAGATTTATAAGCGGTGGATGTGATGAAAGTTTCTCTAACGGAGTTTCCACGAGATAGGTCGAAGTCTAATTTCTCGGTCGAGTTTAAGCGTTGAGCACATGCGGGAGAGATAAATGAATGGGTATACCGGTATCAAGTAAAGGTATAAACTACATGAGAATTTATAAATAGCTTACCGTGATCACCTCGTTTGGGTTCCTCGCATTATGACCGATCTGACAAAGCGCTCTTCCGGAATCGTTGACTTTGACTTTTACGGGACGATCTTTTGAGTCATAATCCCCATTGAACTAGGTTTTATTCTGCGTCTGATCTCGGCGATATGTCCTTCCTTTCCACAATTATAGCATACCTTGAGCTATTTGTTGTGGGCGGTTTGGTGATATGTCCCTCTTTTCGCATTTGTAGCATATATGGGGTGGTCGTTCTCCTCCCTTAGAACCGATTCTTTTAAGCCTTTGTCGTCTTCATATAAGTCGTTGTTAAATCTCCTCTTTTAAAATCTCCTCGACTTCGCTTCTTACATTTTCATGGCCATGATTACCACGGAGTGGTTACCATTTCTGTCCGTCTGTTCACTTTCTCATGAGTTATCATTATTACATTGGCCCTTTATCTACGATCGATCTGGTTGTGGTCCCTCGGTTGGTAGTACTCGTTATCTCGCTCTAATAATTGAGCCACATTTACAACATCTGAATAGAGAAAGTTTATGAGAAATGAGATCTTGGCGTATCTTGGGGTTTCAAACCTCTAAGAAACATCCGCGTCATCGTTCCTCATTCTCCACCAAATGAGGTCTGAACACTGGATAACTCTGCAAACTTTGCCTCGTCTTTGAGAGACCGTCGTGTTGTTTTGTTCAATCGATGAACTCCACTTCCTTCGTATAAGCGAACACTTTCGGGAAAGTATTTGTCATTAAATAATTCTGAAATGTCTCCCACGACATCTTTGAGTGCGAAATTTGGATGGAGTGCGCTTCACTGAGACTCCCACCGGTGATACGCCTGCTTACGGAACATAAAGGTGGCGAATGGAACCTTCTGTTCCTCCGTGCATCCCAAGACATCGAATATCTTGGTAATTTGCTTGACCCGTGTTTCCGCCGTGATCGGATCGGCTTTCCCTTGAATTACGGTGGTCCTGACTCTTTGAAGCTGCTTGTTTGTGACAACGAAGTGAATTGCTATCATTTCCTCACTGTATTTTGAACACGAGTCTCCCAAATGCGATTTTGCATGAGCTGCAAAAAACTTCTAAACATCCCTCGTTCATCATACGCTCGATGGTGTTGTTCACGGGAGGTACATTGCCCGACTGTTGCACGTTCTCCTCGTTGGTAAATCTGAGGCATCTCCACGGTCTCATTTACTCCTTTGTTAATATTCTCGATCGACATTCTCTCAAATCTTGTCATAAAAACAAGGGTTAATTAAAGAAATCGATATATCACATAATATCCTATATCTTGACCGACTAACAAATAAGCTTAGGTAGGACACCTTAGCGAAGGATTTACTCGTCTCTCCCTCTAGTTCTATTCCCGATCTCGCGGAGATCGTATCCTAAGCTACGATACCAAGTGTGGCCCCCAAAATAGGTATACATCACTAATACGGGTTGTCAATCGTAGATGCGAAACAACTACAACTTTATTATTACAACGATAAAGCGTGAGTTTGAATACAAATATTATCTTACAGACAATATCTATACTCAAATAAATCCTCATCACCTTTATTGATACATTATTTTACAAAAATGGTGAGGACTACTAAGCAATCCTTTCTAAAACCTTCATTCCATACCCAGGCTTCGTACTTTATTTATATTCTAGCCTCACGAGAAAAATGGAACAAAAAAGAAAAGGGTGAGCTCACTAGCTCGATAAAAAGAATATTATGACTAAGATAATATCTGACAAATTATCGTTAGTCTTGACGAGGAAAAATCTAATAGAATCTGATAGACAACAAATTTTAAATCAATACTCATGGTGAAATAATAATTCATTAGAAGAGTTAAGTAGAGAATGCAAACTACTATCTTACATGTATGAATTTAAAAGTTCATCGTCTATCTTTTATCACTGTAACATCAATCGATATACATACGGAATCAAATATTCATCTTTACTCTGAGGTAAAGATATTCATCGATTAAGTCGTATTCATTTAAACACTGTTCATCTTTTGCCTTTCTGGGCCGAAGATATTCTTGAAATCATTCATCTTTGCACTTCTGGGCCGAAGATATTCTTAAGAAATCATTCATCTTTGCACTTCTGGGCCAAAGATATTCCATAATATCATCATTTAAGGCGAGGATGATGAAAAATATTTTTTTTAAAAGCGAAATCGGTGAAACAAAATAGCGAGGATTAAGGATTAAGGATTCGTACTTGGTTTTATCACGTCAAAAATACCTCAAAAATAATCGTAGTGGTGTAAAATTGAGAATGATCAAAACATGGATCTGATCGAGCTAGTATCGAATAGATATTTTAGATGAAAAGAAGAAATTTTATTTTTGATTGAATAGTGCAGTATCGTGAATAGTCTTAGTATCGTGTGAATAGTCTGAGTATCGTGAATAGTAACTCAGACACCAAAAGATAGAAATTCCACAAAAAACATCTTCACGCCATGAATAGTACTCGTGAATAGTAACTTCGTGAATAGTAACTTCGTGAATAGTAACTCGTGAATAGTAACTCTAACTCATGAATAGTAACCCATGAATAGTAACCCAGAGCATGAAAAAGTTCCAAATTTGATAAAAACTTGGATCGACATTTGATTATAATGATATTGAAGAAATAATATCATTCTGAAAAAAAAAATAATATCCACTTACCTCGAGAGATTAGTACTTAAATTTGGAATCTGGAATATAGTCTTTGAATGAACTTACTAGTATATCAATACTCAAAGTATACTCAAAATACTCACAAGAATCGCTCAAAATATCGAGAGAAATAGAGAAAACTTGGGTTTACGGTGTGATTTTCAATTCTAACCTAAGCACCTATTTATAGGAAAATCTTTAGAACACAAAGCGAAAATTTAATATAATATTAATATAATTATACAAATTTTCTTTAGCCCCCTTTTGGTCAACTGACTCAGCCACACATGTTAATGATGTCCAAAAAAAATACAAAAACGTTTTTCTTAAAAAAAATAATTTAAACTCCCAAAAATTAATTATTTGAACTTGAACTTCAATAATTCATAATAAATAGCCCTTTCATCAGAAAATTCGAATCTCTCTTGAGTTTTTATAGGAAATTCAATTCTCTACAACTTTGCAGAAGAAAGTTTTTCAAATTCCAAATAGAAATTGCCAAGAAATCCACAAGCAGGTGATTTTCAAAAATTTATAATCAAATTTCGATCGATAAATGGGGTCCACTGACATGTTTAACATGTTTTAAACATTTAATGCCACACAAAATACTCTTCCTCCTCATATACTCATATATCCCACATTCGTTGTAAAAATATCATAGTTAATATATTATTAAAATAATATATTTAAATGAATTATTTTATCGGAAAAAGATAAAATATTAATTTTCAACAATTGTCATTTTAAAATTTTCTCCATCTATATCCACATAAAATCAATATTTTCCTCATCATATAAATCAATAATTAATTATTCACAAATAATATTCTGAGAATCTGATATTGATGACGAGGAGGTTCAGGAAGAGGGGCTTTCGATAAAATTTCTTCTTCTTGGTGGCATGATTAGATGACCAAACCTCTCCTTAGGCAGAACTTTCTAGACATTGCCAATAATGTTATCTAATAATATTATTAGGATAATATGAATTATTGCCGATAATGAAAAATCTTGTGTAATGTGATTATTGAAACAATGATGATATAAAATATCGGCAATGACAATTATTAACTCGATAAAATCTTTGAGCGGTAATTCTTTGTAACCATTATTGAGTAGTGCCTTCTACGTAAGAATCAATAATTGGTGCAATCTGGTGTCTTCTTGTTCGACAACAGCGTATTAGTGTGTTTTAACCCCGGGTATTCAGCGATGATACTTGGTAACAACTACTCTGTAGTTATTTTAAAACAACTTATATTTGTCGTTTTCTTCATCCAATCACTTTTAGTTATGGGGCCCACACATGCCATTTTCCACGTCGTGCGAATATTCCAGAAGTGATCTGAATATTCCACGACCAAACGAATATTCCCAAGCGATAATGAATATTTTATAACTTAACTTGCTTATTTTGAAATATTTGCGTATTTAACCTTAACTATCCACATTAATCAAATCAACCCTTACTATTTCAAAATAATAAATAAAGGAAATTCCTTTTTATTTAAAAATTTGAGGTCTTTGAATTATTATGTCATTGTCATCATCTTCATGATATATTATGTTATCTTTGGCTTACGTGCATAGATGAACTTAGTATGATTATGACCGGGGATCATTCGGTATAATCATGGCTTGTTATAAATGATGTGATAAAAGTCCTCGGTGTTATTTATGTAATGCGTTGATGGATAGTTTTTGGTATGATTATGACCAGAGGTGATTCGGTATAGTCATGACCATTGATAATTTGATGAAAATCCTTGGCCCGTGGTACATGGATGATTAGATGTGGTGGTTTATTTATTAAAATTTGAGTCTCGGTGATAAAAATTGATGAAAACCTTTTAAAACCTAAAAGATAGTAGACTTTATTCTCTACTTGACTCTTTTAATGGATTGCTTATTCAGCTGCAGATTAAACCTGGTTGTCTATTGTATTTTATCGGTTTAACATTGTTGAAGGCTAATGATAATTTATACGCATTATCTTAGTCATAATATTTCTTCTTGGGCTAGTTGAGCTCACCCTTTCTTTCTTCATTCTCTTGAGGAAATGAGAACATAGGCCGGGATGAGTCGGAGAAGAAGTAATGGTCAGGAGGATAGCATTAGTAATCCTCACTATTCCGTGAAATAGTGTGATAATAGTTGTAATGAGGACTCCTTTTGAGTTTGTATAATATCTAGTAGACAATATTTGTATTCAAACTCACGATTTACGAGTTATGTCGTATTGTACCTAGCAGAGTTATATTAGTAAGTTGTATTTGAATTTATGTACCATGTAAGTGGTGACCCAAGATGGGTGACGTATACCTAATTTTGGGGGCGGCGCGGTTTGGTGTCGTATCGAGCTCAGTGGATATGATCCACAGCGAGATGTGAGATAAGAACTAGGAGGGAGAGAGCGGAATTCCTTCGCTTAGTATGACCTACCTAAATTTATTTGGTATTTAATTGGTCACGGTCGGATATAGGGATAATATGTGATATGTTAATTAACCCTTGTTTGTGGCGGTGTTTGAGAATGACATCCGAAAATCTTTGAGATAAGCAATGAAGCACATGAGAGTGTTGATTCAAATTTCAAACAAAAGGTAACGACCAACAACACTATAATAATCATACTAGTGGCAATGGCTATCGAACAATGATAACCATCGGGGGAAATTATCATGTTAAGAATGGTAACCACTTCCGGTGGTAATCATGGCAAAGATAATAGAAGTGGAAATTTAAGAAGAGAAGGTCATTTAGCTCGATTTTGTTGTGCACCAAAGTCAAGTCTAGCTGGGACGGTGGCACCAAAGGTGGATATGGACAAAACAAAGTCGTTGGTTTTAGGAAATGCATTTTTCATGACTTCTTAAAAAGCGAGTAAACCGAACGAAGTTAGCACGGGTTAGTTAATTATAAATTTCTTGAAAGTCTATACCTTATAAGATACAGGTTCTACTCATTATTTTATCTCTCTTGCTTGCGTTCAACGTTTAAATTTGACTCAAGAAGTTAGACTTTGACTTATGGTTGAAACTTCGTTAGTAGGAGCCTTCGTTCTCTACTATTTTTAAATCTTGTTTGATTCAAATAAACACTTTCACGTTACTCCGTCGATCTTATCTTTTTGAAAATACTTGCCTTTGAGGTAATTTTTGAAAAAGCGATTGATTAACTACTCATTATTCTTTTTTTGTAAGGTTGTTAGTTTTCATATTCTAACCAACTATTATCTTAATTCAAAGTAACCAAATCCTAAAGTTAATTATCATTATATCAAGCCACAAGTAAAGAGCCCCGATCCTTTCGTTGTTGACTTCCTTGTGTAGAATGCACCGAAGCCAGACTTTCTATAGGCGACGTCGTGAATGAAGATGGCAAGTTTATAGGTATCATTGTGAGATGCTATCTAGGTTAAGGGATAGAAGTCACAGTTGGTATCAATGTGACGTACTATCCAAGTCTTGGATGAGAGTCACAGTTTTGAATGATATTTCTATTATTAATAAATTTCCTGGTGTATTCTTGAAGACTTCTTAGCCTACTTAGAGCGTGAAATCGAATTTCGTATTGACCCCAAAGATAAAACCCATTTCTTAAACCTCAAATATTTCTTCAACTAAAAGGATCTATTTACGAGGATTATGATGAAAGTCATAATAAAAGCATTGGACTAATGAAAATCATGGGTATATGAAGTATTAGTAAGTGTTATAATGAGTTATGTTGGTTAGTATGTGAAAACATGAAAGTTTCTTAGAAATCACAAAGAGTTGAAAATCGATTTTTGGTGAAAAACGTAACATGAAATTCAATTGACCATATCTCCTATTATATTTTGAATTTTTGAGTGTGGTCAAGTCCTAGAGTTAGATCTATGAGTTACCTAACTAATCCAAGTGGAATTACTGGAAAAGGTGTTGTAGATTTTTGTGTGGACTGATTTTAGCAAAGAGTGCAAAGCTGCAAAAACCAAAAAAGCTTTCGCCATAATTTTAGAGGGGCTGTTTCGGCCACTTAAATTATGAGAAAAATTCTGGCCTTTTGGGACATGAAAGTATATGATATAAAGTATCTCCTGTCCAAAAATGAGCTCATTCTGACTTAAAATGAACAAGTTATGACTATTTCAATATTTAGATTTTTAAATGAAAAACGCTATAACCGGAGTTCTATAACTCGATGACCATGAAATTTAAACTGGAAGCTCACGTTAACATGTGTAAGGTCCTGTCAAGATTTGGGAATTTTGGAGTTAAACTTGAGGTATCTAATTTCTTAAGGAATTAATTAGAAATTGATTTTGAAAATAGTAAATGAATTTTAAAATTCGAGAAAAATATATTTTCATTATGGGACTATATTATGCTAAATCCCAGAAAAGAAATATTTTTGGGACTGATTTGGTATTTTTCATGAAAATAGTTTAATTCTGAACATATATGAGTTAAATATGTTATGTGAAGTAATAAAGTTGAAAATATGATTTTATGGCTAAAGAATCCTATATAGAGTATATGCATATTTTTTGAGAGATTTGATAATTGGTGATGATATCTTATGAGTATGGCATTTTGAATGATTAAATGCATTATATGGTAAAGCGTAAATAATTAAGATAAATTGTTTATAAATTTAAGAAGTGATTAAAATATTGTTATAATATTAATGATATTAGATTATAAGATTATTAAGTGATTGATAACATGGGGATATTCTTGAATTCAGATAAATTATATTATAAATGTTTAATATTTATCCTTTATCTCATTTGATTGATTCTTTATATCATTATCCCATTGCTTATATTATGTTAAAAGTCATCTGTGGCTCTGTAAGTGCATAGATGGACTTGGTATGATTATGACCGTGGATTGTTTGGGTATAATCATAAGTAGTAATTGAAAACACAATTATCTTTGGTAGTAGTGCATGGATAATTTGTGGTCGTGATCTTAATGAATACACAATTATCTTTGGTAGTAGTGCATGGATAATTTGTGGTCGTGATACTTAATGAATACACAATTATCTTTTGGTAGTAGTGCATGGATAATTTGTGGTCGTGATACTTAATGAATACACAATTATCTTTGGTAGTAGTGCATGGATAATTTGTGGTCGTGATACTTAATGAATACACAATTATCTTTGGTAGTAGTGAATTAGTGCATGGATAATTTGTGGTCGTGATCTTAATGAATACACGATTATCTTTGGATAAAAGTGTATGGATAATTTGTGGTCGTGATACTAATGAATACACGATTATCTTTCGTCGTAGTGCATGGATAATTTGTGGTCGTGATACTAATGAATACACGATTATCTTTGGTCAGTAAAGTGCATGGATAATTTGTGGTCGTGATACTAATGAATACACGATTATCTTTGGTAGTAGTGCATGGATAATTTGTGGTCGTGATACTAATGAATACACGATTATCTTTGGTAGTAGTGCATGGATAATTTGTGGTCGTGATACTTAATGAATACACGATTATCTTTGGTAGTAGTGCATGGATAATTTGTGGTGTCGATATCTTAATGAATACACGATTATCTTTGGTAGTAGTGCATGGATAATTCGTGGTGGTCGTGATCTTAATGAATATCCTTGGCACATGTAGTGCGGGGATGATTCGATGATATGGATTAATTATTGGTGAGTCTCAAAGAATGAAATATTAATTCATGGATGTGGTAAAAAAAGTCATCTTTGGTCAGTAGTGCATTGATAGACTTGGTATGATTATGACCACGGATTATTTCGGTATAATCATGTAATCGTAATTGAAAAACACGAATATCCTTAGCGATGGTGCATGGATAATTCATGGTTGTGATACTATTAAGCTAAGTCTCGGCATTATTGGTTTTCTGATTTATATATCTTTGGCATGTAGTGCAAAAGATGAATTGTTAATAAATATCTGGCTTCCGTAGTGTAAAGATGAATTGTTAATGAATATCTTTGGCGGATTACGAAGATGAATTTAATATTTTTAACAATAAAGGTATTCAAGGTATCCTCACCTCTTTATCATACAGTATCGTACCCTAATTTGAGGCGAGAATTCCATAAGGAGGGAGATTGTGAGACCCAGATTTTATCAATAAAGATTTAAATTTTGTCGAAATAATTTTTAATATTATGGTGTGAATTTGAGATAATATTATAGTTGTGGGTAGTATTTATAAATTTTACAAAGTATGCAAGTGGTTATATTATATTCGATTGGTCGGGGAATATTAGGTTTAGCGAGGAATATTAATACAATAACTCAATCATTGGTGGACCCCTAATGTAATTATTGTCGGATTGAGAGCGACAAAAATATTTTATTGAAATAACGGCGGAAGTTTTACTGCTGATAATCTTGTTGAACTACTTCGGTAGTAAAAATACGATGTCACGTGTGGTTGCATAAGTAAAATTACACGGTATTGATTATTGATGCTTATGTGAGAAGTCACTCGGTTTGATTCCATTATTATCGATTAATAATATGAATTATTATAGCGATAATGACGCTTTTGTTTTATTCGTATTATTAACGTAATAAAAGCGAAACATCTTTTATATAAAATGAATCTTTTATTAAAGTTATTACATAAATAGAATATATTATATTTTATTATGCATAGTGTTGCGTAGTGTTTTTCATAGTGTTTTTGCATAGTATTGTATAGTATTTGCATAGTAAAATGTTTTATATAAATAGAATATATTATATTTTATTTAAAAGATTTTGCTTTAAATATGGGTATAATCAGATTAAAGTAAATCAATCTGGACCGTTCATGGATTAATTACTATGCATTCTATTTTCCTATAAATGAAAGCTCATTCCTTCATTATTTTCTTACGAATTCATTGAAACTAGAGAGAAATTATAGAGAGAAGCTATAGAGAAAATCTATAGAGAGAAAGAAAAAGTCAGTACTTCACTACTTTGATATCTGTCTTTTACTAGTAAGGGATATTATTTGTTGTACCGTAAAAGGTGTTATTCTTTCTTATTCACGAAGAGAACACATTATTCCATTCATTATTATTACATTGGAATAACTTTGTAAAAGTGGCATACCCTATACATAACTTTGTATCTGGCAGATACCCTATACTTGGTGAAATCCTTATATTATTCCATTCTTATTTATTACATTGGAATAACTTTGTATATGTGAATCCCCTATACTTGGTGATCTTCTTCATTATTCCATTCTTTATTATTACATTTGGAATATCCACGCATGTGTGTTTTACAGGACATTCAGTTCCATTATTTATTATTCCGCATTTATTATTCATTTGGAATATCACATCGTGTGTTTTACACCGGATTCGGTTCCATTGTTTATTATTCAAAGATTTATTATTCATTGGATCATCCTGTCGATTGTGAATTTCACGACACGGTTTCGTATTATTATTATTCATTGGAATAACACATCATGCCAATCGCGTGCGTGGTGATTTCTTTTGTTATTCCATTCTTTATTATACCTGGGTTGGTTAAAACTTTGACTTCTATACTCCATGAAATTAGTAAAATATCCTCGATATTTGCGTTTCATCCAAATATCTTTTTCATAAAAATATTCTTACGATCATTCTTAAATTTTACTCTACAAAAGCAATTATCTTTGTTGACAATTTGGGCGTTCTTAATTCCTGGATAAAATAATTCTTGAACTTGTTTTATTGAATTATTATGTCATTATCATCATCATCTTCATGATATATTATGTTATCTTTGGCTTACGATGCGTAGATGAACTTAGTATGATTATGACCTTGGGATCATTCGGTATAATCATGGCTTGTTATAAATGATGTGATAAAAGTCCTCGGTGGCTTTGTGTAATGCGGTGATGGATAGTTTTGGTATGATTATGACCAGGAGAGGTGATTCGGTATAGTCGTGACCATTGATAATTTGATGAAAATCCTTGGCCAGGTAGTACGGGGATGATTAGATGTAGTGGTTTATTTATTAAAATTTGAGTCTCAAATGATAAAATTGATGAAAACCTTTTAAAACCTAAAAGATAGTAGACTTTATTCTACTTGACTCTTTTAATGGATCGCTTATTTAAGCTGCAGATTAAACCTGGTTGTTTATTGTATTTTATCGATTAACACATTGTTGAAGGCTAATGATAATTTATTACGCATTATCTTAGTCATAATATTTCTTCTTGGGCTAGTTGAGCTCACCTTTCTTTCACTTTATTCTCTTCAGGAAATGAGAACATAATTTTTATTTAAGGAGAGCAAGTAATGGTCCGGAGGATAGCATTAGTAATCCTCACTATTTCGTGAAATAGTGTGATAATAGTTGTAATGAGGGACTCCTTTTGAGTTTGTATAATATCTAGTAGACAATATTTGTATTCAAACTCACGGTTTATCAGTATTATACAGCACGTTATATTAGTAAGTTGTATTTGAATTTATGTACCTATGTAAGTGGTGACCAAGATGGGTGGCGATATACCTAATTTGAGGCGTCACAATATTACTAACGAATCGAATTTATTTCATTTTGCCGAGACGGTACCAAATCAAGTTCTCGAATCATATGTTAGGAATTTGTGTTGGGCTTCCGTTCGTTATTTTTCAACTATGTTGGAGCATTACGACCTTCCATACTCATATAGTATGACTCAAAACTCCTTTTACATCTTATAAAAAGGAGTTTAATTGACATAATAGTGGTAAGTCTGATAGATAAGGTGTAGTGGGATTTATATAACCATGAATGTAAAGCCAAAAGTCACAGGGGAGACAGAGAAATTAGAAAGTAACACACAAACACAGAAGAAGAAGGAAAAAAAAAAAACCACAGCCATATAATGAGTGAGAGGCTTATCTATCATCAAACCATCTATCCTCAATAATCTCATCCACACTCTTCCTTGACATTATTATGTCCCACTCCCACTTGAAACCTCCCTTCACATATATTCATTCTTCATCCTAACTCCCCTTACTAACTACTACAACTACTTCTCGTGGTGCTGATACACCCAAAACAACCATGGCTTCGGCTGCTCTCTCCATGCCCAATTCATCTCTCCAGGTCTCTCTTTACTACTAGTACTAGAACTAGTACACTAATGAAACTAACTAGTAACCTTTTTTTTCTTTTGTAACTTGTGATCATATACAATATAAATCTATGTTGCAACCTTAATCATATAATGTTAATGCGCATTGCATGTGGTGCAGGTGAAGAAGGGATGCTCGGAATTCGCCGGGCTTCGCTCATCTGCCTCTTTTCCATTCAACAAGAAAACATGTGATGATTTACTCTCTGTTGTTGCTTTCCAAACGGACCAAACCTCTGTCGTGAGTCTCGCATTAACCATTCTTTACTTTGGCACTTCACACTTGACACACATTATTACTCATAAGTAATATATAACTAGCATACAAAGAAACATTATTGATTATATACTCTATTTTTAGGATTAAGATTCTTGAAATAGGGCGATGCTTTTGGTATCATCAATTAAGGAAATAAAAGGCTTAGAAACAAGTACAAATACTGAATGAATAAAAAGGTTCTTCTTACATTAATTATTCATGAATCTCGAAATCAAATTTGGAAAGTTTATAAGAACCTGAACTGTTCTGATTTCAAGTTACTGCAAGATGAAGAGTTAAGCTACATTTGACAACTCAATTCGAAAGCTTGGAACTAGAATTGACCGCCAAATTTGATCTAAATTCCACTTCTATGGAATTGCAAATGTGCTTTCAATTGCAATTCCAAAGCTTGGAGTTGAGTTGCCAAGCTGAAGGTGGCCATCAATGGCTTTGGAAGAATCGGAAGGAACTTCTTGAGGTGTTGGCATGGGAGGAAAGACTCCCCCCTCGATGTCATTGCCATCAATGACACCGGTGGCGTGAAGCAAGCCTCTCACCTCCTCAAATATGACTCCACCCTCGGAATTTTTGATGCTGATGTCAAGCCTGTAGGTGATGATGGAATCTCCGTTGATGGAAAGGTTATCAAAGTTGTCTCAAACCGCAACCCTGTCAACCTTCCATGGGGGTAATCAATCATCTTTGTTACACTAAATCAAATCTAAGTTATATGGACTCGGTGGAGTCTCTGCTTGGGCACGGTATTCTTAAAAGTCCGATACGAATTTTTCCTAGTTTTACATTAAAACGAGGTGTTCTGGCAGTCCAGCACCCATACCCTTGTCCGAGTGTCGGACACGAGTGTTTCAAGGCAATGGAAAGAGTCCACGTAACATAGTACTAAATTAAGGTAAATTTTAACGAAGATTCGTTCTCTTCTTTTTTTACAATTATGTAAACTAATAGGGAGTTGGGGATTGACTTGGTGATCGAAGGGACCGGGGTGTTTGTGGACAGAGATGGTGCTGGTAAGCACATTCAGGCTGGAGCCAAGAAGGTGCTCATCACTGCCCCGGGGAAAGGTGACATTCCCACATATGTTGTTGGTGTCAACGCGGATGCTTATAACCCGGCTGAGCCCATCATCAGTAATGCATCCTGCACAACAAACTGCCTTGCCCCTTTTGTCAAGGTCCTTGACCAGAAATTTGGTAGTGCATTCTTCCTTTAGCAAAACACTTGTGTTTATGCATCTACATTTGTTCTGTCCGAAGAATTTTTTTCTGAGTTGAAATTTGATATGTATGAGATTTGGCATGGTAGGCATTATTAAGGGAACTATGACCACAACACACTCCTACACCGGAGACCAGAGGCTTCTTGATGCAAGCCACAGGGATCTGAGGCGTGCTCGTGCTGCAGCACTCAACATTGTCCCAACATCAACTGGTGCAGCAAAGGCAGTGGCACTCGTCCTGCCAAGCCTGAAATGGTAGCTTAATGGCATTGCCCTTCGAGTGCCCACACCTAATGTGTCAATTGTGGACCTTGTTGTTCAAGTTACCAAGAAGACATTCGCTGAGGAAGTGAACGCTGCATTCAAGGAGAGCTCAGAGAATGAACTCAAAAGTAGTACCTGAAACGATCGTGTTTGATGATAAAGCATATACTTTGTAACAATCTTATTCATTTATTAATAAAAGTATTAATTTATTAAAGGCTTTTAATTATCTACATGATCTTTGTTTTATAATATGTGATAAACCCGTAGTTTTAAGATGCTTTTAGAATAATGATGATGATCATTCTAATGAGATCTAAATTCTTAGAAAGCTTAAAACTAAAATAGTTCCCAATCGTTGGATTACTAAATTGGGGATTAGTGAATCCAGGATAGATTGGTACATCGTTAACTTCTTTCGTTGGATGAGGATGATTGATCTCATGATCATTTTGTGTGGAACACTAAAAGCAAGTATGTAGGTGCTTATTAGAGAATAAGTTCCTTTGAGCATTGGCTCGCTAAGGAATACCTAATGGAGTTTTATTTGCTGTCGATAGGAATTCTGTAGTGATAGTAGTCAAGTGATCCTTGGACTTGAGATCATCATAGTATCTTGTGTATGATGATGAGTTATACTTTGACTTATTCCTTAAGACCCTTAGGGTATATCAAAAGGTATGCTTGGGTATAATAAGTTATACGTGGAGATAATGTATGATCGATAAAGAATCTACCACTTCTAATAAAAAGAGAAATGTCTATGTGATTCGATAAATGACAACCCGGTAGTCCTTGGCAGGCGAGAATGAAATTAGAAAGGAGTTTCTAATTTGCATTATTTGGAGTTGTGCATTTAAGGATCGAAATACATATAATTAAATAAAATAAGACTTGTGATAATTCCATGTCTTATATTTAATTGGGACATTGTATGGTGGAAGGATTGAATTATACGGTAACTATTTACTCGAAAGGTTCTTTTATGATTAATGTTGAAATCTATATTATACGGAAAGTCGTTGATCATTGGGGGAGGCTTATCCTATTGTAGAATAAATATTATTTATTTAAATAAATTAATTGTTTAATTTATTTATTTAAATAAGATTAAATTATTCTAATTGATTTATTCAATAGGTTTAATATGGAGAAACAAAAAGGGTCACACCATAAAAGGAAGAATAATTATTTAAGAAGTTAATGGCATAATCGTAATAATATGTTAAGTATATTTAATTTAATCTATGGTGATAGAATAAATTAAATAGCTTAATATTATTATTTAATATTTTAGAAATATTAAATATAAATTAATAAGAGAGTCTTATTAATATTATTACAATTATTATTATTTTAATTTCTAAAAGAGTTTAGGAATTAATTTAATATAAGTACTCTCATTTATTCTAATTGGATTAGGAAGGAAAATTAGTTAAAGGAGTTTAATTAATTATCCTAATAAGATTAGGGAGCTTAATTAATTAAAAGAATTTAATTAATTAAATAAAACCCAATTCCTTAATTGTTAAGGTGGGTTGCCCACATCTATAAATAAGAGAGTCTTATTATGGGTGATGGGGGTTGTTGACTTTTACAACGTCGTAATAATTCAATTGTTGGAGAGTACGCCTTTTCTATAGAGATAGAAAAACTAGGGTTTAGCCAACCACCCTTCTTCTTGAATTTCTTTCTTCCTTGGTGGATCACCTCAGAGGCCAAACACTTGGGTGGCTAAGCGTTGATCGAAAAGGAAGGAACCAAAACCGGTGGATTGAGTTGACGAAAAGGATTTGGAGGTGAACTTGTACGAGGAAGCTCGATCTTGAGGGTATGATTTTATTCTTTATATTTTTTCGTTTAATTAATAATTGTGCATAAAGGGTGATCCGGGTATATGGTTTGTAAAATTTTTAAACTCGATTTTTTCGCGTTTAAGCTTATTTTTTTGCAATTTGATTGCGTTCATGAATATTACAAACCTAACGGTGGCATCGAGCCAAACCTTTATACGAATTATTAATTGTTTTAATTTGATATGTATATTGATATGTGTTTAGAACAATTTAATTGGGCATAATTTTATTATATAAAATTTATAAAAAAAAAAAAAAAAAAAAAAAATTTTTAAAAAAAACAATTTTTTTTTATCAATTATATAATATATATAAATTTTAATTCATGAAATCGAATTATTATCAAATTTTTTTTTTTTTAAAAAGGTAGGAAAAAATAAAGCGATTATGAAATTTTATTTTTAAAGGCATGATTTCAAGGGTATATATATATATATATATATAAAAAAAATATATAAAATAAATATATCGAAATAATTTGAAATATATTAAAATTTTTATAGTTTATATAAAAATATAGGATATATAATATAATTATATATATATATATATATATATATATATATATATATATATATATATATATATATATATATATATATATATATATATATAAATATAAAATTTATATATTTAAAATATATATATATATATATATATAATATATATTTTATATTATTTAAAATAAAATTTTATTTAAAATAAAATAAAAGGTTTATTTTAATTTAAAATAAAAGGTTTATTTTAATTAAAATAAAAAGTTTATTTTAATTTTAAAATTAAATTTCATCTTAACTAATTAGAGTTGGAATTGGATTCCATGATAACTAATTGGAGTTGAAATTGGATTTATTTTCCTTAAATAAAGGAGTTTATTTAGATATGAAATAAGATTTCATATTATAAAAATAAAAGAGTTTATTTGTGAATAGAAAAAAGAATCGTGTTTCCTTAAATAAAGGAGTTTATTTAAATATGAAATAAGATTTCATATTATTCAAAATAAAGGAGTTTATTTTGAATAGAAAGAGTGTTTCCTTAAATAAAGGAGTTTATTTAAATATGAAATAAGATTTCATATTATTCAAAATAAAGGAGTTTATTTGTGAATAGGAAAGAAGAATCGTGTTTCCTTTAATTTTTTTTTTACATGGAATTGGATTCCATAATTAATTAAAATAAAAAGTTTATTTTAATTAAAATTTTTTTTTTATATGGAATTGGATTCCATAATTAATTAAAATAAAGGAGTTTATTTTGATTAAAGATTTTGATTAAAATAAAATAGTTTATTTTATTCAAAATTGGATAAATTAAAATAAAATAGTTTTATTTTGATTTAAATTTGGATTAAAATAAAGGAGTTTATTTTGATTCAAAAATAGATTTTATACTAACTAAATTTGCCCATTAAATGATATCGATATATATATTAAATGTTTATTATTCATAAGATGAATGTTATTTATTGATCGTATGATGATGTGTATGATAATAAATGGGATTGATTATGGACTATTGACGATATGATTGGATTTTATTTTAGTTGGATGCATGAATGTATGGGTTTTATTAAATGGGAATTCTGCGTACCTCGTCTTCTCTAATTTTTCTTAATGTAAATTCTATCTCCCTCTATGTACTTCCCTTATTTTGCGATCGAGGTTTCTATTTATTTTAAATAGTTTTGTAATAGGAATAGTTAGAATTAATTTTGAAAAATTGGAGATCGAGGAGAAAAGGCGCTTGAAGACCGTTTGTAATGGGGCAGGGTTTAAATGTAATAGTTATATTTAAATATTATTTCTTGCACCCCTAGGGTTTGACCTTTTGGTTCACTTGGTGGCTCTAGTGAACCAAACTAGAATAAAAGTCCATAATCAATCAGGGTAGAATATAGTATTCTATATGTGCATGCTTATACTATATATATTATATATTATGCAAACATGCTTGCATGTTCATTAATATAATAGCGTATTTATATATATATATATAAATATGCGCTAAACAGATGAGACAAATTAATAACAAACCCTCGAATTTTTTATATTAAGTCTAAGCGTTCAAAGATATTTGGAATATCGAGCGTAAGCCTTCTAGCATGATAAAATTAATAGAGTATTAAATATTTAATATGAGTTTGTTGTGTCACCACAAAATGAGTATTAAGTATTTAAGATGTTAATTTATCACATTTGATGCTTATAAAGAAAATTGAACAATATTGTTTTGTTGTGTCACCACAAGGATGATATTTTCTTTTTGAATATATGGAGTGCTAGGTCGGACTTAACTTGGATAATTTTGATTCGGATGTGCCACCACTTGATCAAAATAATCTAAGAGGCAAAAGAAAAGGAGTTGCATAGTTGATGTAATTGACAAAAGTTGTCTACCTATTTATTTATATATAGTTTGTTGTGTCACCACAAGGCTATATACATTTGAAATGGGATCCTTATTCTCACTAGCAAATCTTTAATTAGATTTTTTTAGAACTATATAAGTGAGGTAATATAGTTTGAAGAAAATAGTGGGAGATACCAATTTAAAACAAGACCTAATTTATTTTGGTAATTAATAAAAGAATGTATGTTAAAATGTTGTTAATTACAAATTCATTTTGAAATTTTACAATGTCTAAAATTACTATCAACTTTGAAGCATATTAGATGCTAAATTAACGGAATAGAATTAAGCGGATTGGTTAAGGAATTTGAGAATAGTTCTCATAATTTGAAAAGCTATCTTATGTCATATCGCCTATCCTGCATGTTGGTTGCGAACAATGCCTCTGAGGAAGAGATTGCTACTTTTAGAAAGTGGCGAGAGATGATGCCTGATTGGCTCGATGCATCATGCTCGCATCCATGAGTAATGAGCTTGGCGTCGACATGAAACTATGGATGCTCTACTATATTCACCACATCAGTAGTTGATGGTGAGGAAAATAGGGGTGATAGATATCGAGATATCTAAGGAGCTCTTAGATCTAGAATGGCGATGGCACTATAATGCTGAGACAAAAAAGTTCTTAACATAATCAATTTGATTGATCGATTAGGACAATTGGTTTTGTCATGGATGGAGAGTTGAGCGAGATTTGATCTTGCACTCACTCCGGACTCCTTTCACAATTGTTGTGAATTTTTCATATGAACAAGCTAGATATCGACCTCGTTGATTTGCTTAACATGTTGAAAAATGTTGAGAGTCACTTTCAACAAGAAAGATCAAGTCTTCTTCTTGGTAGGGGCAAAGGATCTTACGAAAAGAAGAGCGATTCAAAGAAGGTAAATAGAAAGGCGTAAACAAAGGATAATAAGAACAAAAGCGTATGGATAGCAAAGGAGTTTGCTTCCCTTTGCAATAAGCTTTGGACCCTTGGAAAAAAAAGCTGCGAGAAGCATCTTGCGAGAGGCTAACAAAAGAAGCTTAGTGAAGTTTTGGTTACAAATCTGATTTTGTTCATGATTTAAAATAAATTTTTCTTTAAGTCGAGGTTCTACTTGGGTATTGGATCGACTTTGGTTATCATAAATATAGATTTATGAAGGGACCAAGCAGAGTAGAAAGCTAAACAAATATAAGTAATCTATGTGTGGGAAATGAAGCAAAGGTTCTTTGCATTAGCTATAGAAACTTATAGTTTAGCGATGCCTACGGGCAAATCTATTAAGTCGATAAGTTGTTATTGTATTCGAGTTCTTGTTAGAAATATTATTTCCATTTTATTGTTGGAATGATGAAATCTTTGGTATTATAATTAAGAACAATTGTTGTTCTATTTATAATAATAATGTTTTGTATAAAGCTGGAATATTACTTAATAAATTTTGTATACTTGACTTACGTGAAAATAATTTTGCATATTGAACAAATTAGTATAAGAAAAGGAGATGATCATTCAAAGAGTTGAATGTATGTATTTGTTGAAATACAAGTGTGAATTATTTGAAAGGTTGAAAAATTTGAAGTGAAACAAATTGGCAAAGTATTAAGATTCTTTGATTAGATCGAGGAATAAATACTTGTCTGATAAGTTTCTAGATCATCTCAAATGGTTTTTTCTCATAATGGACACTCGATACGTAATAATTGATTGATGTATCGAAAGGAAAAATCGTACCTTGTTGGACATGAGTGCGGTCCATAATGATTTTCTGAGCATTCGGTATCCTTACAGGATCATGTCTAGAAATGGTGCTGCATATCTCTGAAAAGGTAACCTCAAAATCCATTGAGACTCCATAAAAGTTATGGGCGGGAGGATTCCTAATCTTAAGTATGTTAAGATAAGGGTTGTCGACTTATGTGAAAAGGTTCAAAAGGATAAGCTTGGGACAAGATTTGACAAGTATCTGATTTGTGGGACATCTAAAAGTAAGTTTAGGGTATATGTTCTATAATCCTACTTAGCAAAAGGTGTTTGTTCTGAAACACGGCGCGCCTTACAAGATAAAGGTGTTTATCATTGAAGGGGCTAGTGGGAGGATAATAGATCTTGAAGAGTTCAAGAACCACAAAACCTTATAAGTCGAATAAGAGGAACTGTAGATAGACTATTGTACTACAATGAATCGTAAATCATGCGGAATAGTGCAAGAAGATACCTAGGAGGTATGGATTCATCATGATGATGATGATGATGATCGATACATCATCATAGAAGATGATGATCGAAATGGATACGATGATGTAAGACATTAGTGTGTGTATCAAAGAGTTTGATTATCAAAAATAAGTGAAATTTCTAATATTATATGTTGATATACTACGGATGAGGAATGACATACCAATGCTACAATCGATAAAGATAAAGTTGTCTAAACATTCCTCCATGAATGATTTGGAAGAGTATCTTAATTGGGGATATAAATCTATATAGATAGATTTAAGAGGATGCTCGACTTAACCCGAGGCGATATATTCATTTGATGCTAAAGTCGTTTAGCATGGCAAACTCAAGAGATGTCTCATGTCGATGAGCTATGGGTGTATCTCTCTTAATAGTCCCCACAGACTCACACGAAGAGAGATCGCATGAGTGACAATCATGTATCTGATGAAATATCTGAGACACGATGTTGATCGGTCGTAATATGGAGAAGTTCACTATAGTCGGTGAAAAACATCTTAAAGTTCTTAGCAGGCACTAAGGATGTGATCATATTCATGGTGGGTCTAAATTAAAACTAGAGGGCTTATGAGACTCAAGTTTTTGAAGACAGACCAAGATGACGAGAAAATCCACTTTAAGGTAAAGCGTTATCTTGAGCGGTGGTGCGGTGAATTGGAAAGGTTCAAGCAATGAAAGAGTTCTTTGGTTTAGTGATAAAGACAAAGTATATAGCTATAAATGAAGGCTGCATGAGTTGATTGTTTGGATTAAAAGTTCATTCTGAGAACTAGGAATAGTTCTAAGTCTCATCTTGGATCTAAACATGTGTTGTGGCACTTTCATTTGATTATTAGAATCATTGAAGATGGGAAATCACTATAGAGATAGTGGACTCTCATGAACAACATTACATATCCATTAACTAAAGCTTATCAACGGACGGGATAATCGTCACTTAGAGAAGAAGAGTATGAGATACCATGGCGATTGGCTTTAGTGCAAGTGGGAGATTGAAAGTAGTATGCACACAAGCCGATCATGTTTGATGATAAAGCATATACTTTGTAACAATCTTATTCATTTTTAATAATAAAAGTATTAATTTATTAAAGGCTTTTAATTATCTACATGATCTTTGTTTTATAATATGTGATAAACCCGTAGTTTTAAGCAATGCTTTTAGAATAATGATGATGATCATTCTAATGAGATCTAAATTCTTAGAAAGCTTAAAACTAAAATAGTTCCCAATCGTTGGATTACTAAATTGGGGATTAGTGAATCCAGGATAGATTGGTACATCGTTGCTTGCTCATTGGATGAGGATGATTGATCTCATGATCATTTGTGTGGAGACACTAAAAGCAAGTATGTAGGTGCTTATTAGAGAATAAGTTCCTTTGAGCGTGGCTCGCTAAGGAATACCTAATGGAGTTTTTTTTTTGCTGTCGATAGGAATTTCTGTAGTGATAGTAGTACAAGTGATCCTTGGACTTGAGATCATCATAGTATCTTGTGTATGATGAGTTATACTTTGACTTATTCCTTAAGACCCTTAGGGTATATCAAAGGTATGCTTGGGTATAATAAGTTATACATGGAGATAATGTATGATCGATAAAGAATCTACCACTTCTAATAAAAAGAGAAATGTCTATGTGATTCGATAAATGACAACCCGGTAGTCCTTGGCGGCGAGAATGAAATTAGAAAGGAGTTTCTAATTTGCATTATTTGGAGTTGTGCATTTAAGGATCGAAATACATATAATTAAATAAAATAAGACTTGTGGTAATTCCATGTCTTATATTTAATTGGGACGTTGTATGGTGGAAGGATTGAATTATGCGGTAACTATTTACTCGAAAGGTTCTTTTATGATTAATGTTGAAATCTATATTATACGGAAAGTCGTTGATCATTTAGGGAGGCTTATCACTATTGTAGAATAAATATTATTTATTTAAATAAATTAATTGTTTAATTTATTTATTTAAATAAGATTAGAATTATTCTAATTGATTTATTCACATTGGGTTTAATATGGAGAACCTAAAGGTCACACCATAAAAGGAAGAATAATTATTTAAGAAGTTAATGGCATAATCGTAATAATATGTTAAGTATATTTAATTTAATCTATGGTGATAGAATAAATTAAATAGCTTAATATTATTATTTAATATTTTAGAAATATTAAATATAAATTAATAAGAGAGTCTTATTAATATTATTACAATTATTATTATTTTAATTTCTAAAAGAGTTTAGGAATTAATTTAATATAAGTACTCTCATTTATTCTAATTGGATTAGGAAGGAAAATTAGTTAAAGGAGTTTAATTAATTATCCCTAATAAGATTAGGGAGCTTAATTAATTAAAAGAATTTAATTAATTAAATAAAACCCAATTTCTTAATTGTTAAGGTGGGTTGCCCACATCTATAAATAAGAGAGTCTTATTATGGGTGGTATGGGTTGTTGACTTTAACAAAATATCGTAATAATTCAATTGTTTGGAGAATGCGCCTTTTCTATAGAGATAGAAAACTAGGGGTTTGAGCCACCACCCTTCTTCTTGAATTTTCTTCTTCCTTGGTGGATCACCTAGAGGCCAAACACTTGGGTGGCTAACGTTGATCAAAGGAAGGAACCAAACCCGGTGGATTGAGTTGAGCGAAAAGATTTGGAGGTGAACTTGTACGAGGAAGCTCGATCTTCAAGGTATGATTTTATTCTTTATCTTTTCGTTTAATTAATAATTGTGCATAAAGGGTGATCCGGGTATATGGTTTGTAAATTTTTAAACTCGATTTTACTCGCTTTAGCTTAAATTTTTGCAATTTGATTGCGTTCATGAATATTACAAACCAAATCTAACGGGATAATGACTAACAGTACGGTTTAAAAAAAAAAGGATAAGTGGAGCGGTTATATATATATATATATATATATATATATATATTACGAATATATATATATATATATATATATATAATTAATTATTATATAATTAAAATAAAAATTTATTTTAATTTTAAAATAAAAGGTTTATTTTAATATTAAAATATAAAATTTTATTTTAATTTTAAATAATTTTATAATTAAAATAAAAAGGTTTATTTTAATCTTAAAATAAAGGTTTATTTTAATTTTAAATAAAAGGATTTATTTTAATTTTAAATTTAAAATTTCATGCTAACTAATTAGAGTTGGAATTTGATTCCATGATAACTAATTGGAGTTGAAATTGGATTCCTAATTTCTTAAATAAAGGAGTTTATTTAGATATGAAATAAGATTTCATATTATTCAAAATAAATGAGTTTATTTGTGAATAGGAAAGAAAATCCGTGTTTCCTTAAATAAAGGAGTTTATTTAAATATGAAATAAGATTTCATATTATTCAAAATAAAGGAGTTTATTTGTGAATAGGAAAGAAAATTCGTGTTTCCTTAAATAAAGGAGTTTATTTAAATATGAAATAAGATTTCATATTATTCAAAAATAAAGGAGTTTATTTGTGAATAGGAAAGATAATCCGTGTTTCCTTTAATATTTTTTTTACATGGAATTGGATTCCATAATTAATTAAAATAAAAGAGTTTATTTTAATTAAAGATTTTTTTATATATGGAATTCGATTCCATAATTAATTAAAATAAAGGAGTTTATTTTGATTAAAATTTTGATTAAAATAAAATAGTTTATTTTATTCAAAATTGGATAAATTAAAATAAAATAGTTTTATTTTGATTTAAATTTGGATTAAAATAAAGGAGTTTATTTTAATTTAAAAATAGATTTTATACTAAATAAATTTGCCCATTAAATGATATCAATATATATATTAAATATTTATTATTCATAAGATGAATATTATTTATTGATGCATATGTTGATGTGTATGATAATAAATGGGATTGATTATGACTATCGACCAATGCGATTGGATTTTATTTTAGTTGGATGCATGAATGTATGGGTTTTATTAAATGGGGTCTCACAGTGCCTCGCCTTCTCTAATTTTTTTTCGAATGTAAATTCTATCTCCTCCTATGTATTTCCCTCGATTTGGCCGATCAAGGTTTCTATTTATTTTAAATAGTTTTGTAATAGGAATATTTAGAATTAATTTTGAAAAATTGGAGATCAAGGGACAAGAAGCATGAAGACCCGATTTATGATGGAGTCAGGGTTTAAATGTAATAGTTATATTTAATTATTATTTCTTGCACCCCTAGGGTTTGACCTTTTGGTTCACTCTTGGTGGCTCTAGTGAACCAAACTAGAATAAAAGTCCATAATCAATCAAGGGTAGAATATAGTATTCTATACGTGCATGCTTATACTATATATATTATATATTATGCAAACATGCTTCGCATGTTCATTAATACGACGCGTATTTTATATATATATATGCATGCGCAGCTAAACAAGATGAGACAAATTAATAACAAACCCCTCAATTTTTTTATATTAAGTCCTAAGCGTTCAAAGATATTTGGAATATCGAACGTCAGCTTTCTAGCATGATAAAATTAATAGAGTATTAAATATTTAATATGAGTTTGTTGTGTCACCACAAGGCAAGTATTAAGTATTTAAGATGTTAATTTATCACATTTGATGCTTATAAAGAAAATTGAATAATATTGTTTTGTTGTGTCACCACAAGGATGATATTTTTCTTTTTGAATATATGGAGTGCTAGTCGGACTTAACTTGGATAATTTTGATTAGGATGTGCCACCACTTGATCAAAATAATCTAAGAGGCAAAATACAAGGAGTTGATAGTTGATGTAATTGACAAGAGTTGTCTACCCATTTATTTATATATAGTTTGTTGTGTCACCACAAGGCTATATACATTTGAAATGGGATCCTTATTCTCACTAGCAAATCTTTAATTAGATTTTGCCGAACTATATAAGTGAGGTAATATAGTTTGAAGAAAATAGTGGGAGATACCAATTTAAAACAAGACCTAATTTATTTTGGTAATTAATAAAAGAATGTATGTTAAAATATTGTTAATTACAAATTCATTTACGTAATTTTACAATGTCTTAATTACTATCATCGCGAAGCATATTAGATGCTAAATTAATCGTAATCAATTAAACGGATTGGTTAAGGAATTTGAGAATAGTTCTCATGGTGAAAAAGCTATCTTATGTCCTTAATACGCCTATCCTCAAGAATGGTTGCGCATAATGCCTCCGAGGAAGACATTGCTACTTTTAGAAAGTGGCAAGATGATGCACAATTGGCTCAATGCATCATGCTCGCATCCATGAGTAACGAGCTTCAGCCACAAGATGAAACTATGGATGCTCCTACTATATTCCCCGCACATCAAGTAGTTGATGGTGAGGAAAGTGGGACCGATAAATATCGAGATATCTAAGGAGCTCTTTTCGATCTAGAATGGCCAATGGCACTATAAATGATGCATAAAAAGGTTCTTAACATAATCAATTTGATTGATCAATTAGACAACTCGGTTTTGTCATGGATGGAGAGTTGAGCCAAGATTTGATCTTGCACTCACTCCAGGACTCCTTTTACAATTGTTGTGAATTTTTCATATGAACAAGCTAGATATCGCCTTTCATTGATTTGTTTAACATGTTGAAAAATGTTGAGAGTCACTTTCCAACCAAGGAAGATCAAGTCTTACTTTGAAGGGCCAAAGGATCTTCGAAAAAAAGAAGAACGATTCAAAGAAGGTAAATAGAAAGGCAAAACAAAGGATAATAAGAACAAAATCGATATGAGATAAGAAAGGAGTTTGCTTCCACCGCAATAAGACCGACATCGGAAAGAAAATGCGAGAAACGCGTCTTGCAGAGGCTAACCAAAAAAGAAGCTTAGTGAAGTTTCATTTACAAATACAATTTTGTTCATAATTTAAAATAAATTTTCTTTAAGTCAAGGTTCTACTTGGGTATTGGATACCGACTTTGGTTATCATAAATATAGATTTATGAAGGGACCAAATGTAAGTAGAAAGCTAAACAAATATAAGTAAACCTATATGTGGGAAATGAAGCAAAGGTTGTCGCATTAGCTATAGAAACTTATAGTTTAGCAATCGCTTACGGCAAATCTATTAAGTCAATAAGTTGTTATCAGTATTCCAATTCTTGTTAGAAATATTATTTCCATTTTATTGTTGGACAATGAAATCTTTGGTATTATAATTAAGAACAATTGTTGTTCTATTTATAATAATAATGTTTTGTATAGAACTGGAATATTACTTAATAAATCATGAACTTGAATAATTAAACTTTGAACAATTTAAAATACGAATATGAAACTTGTTCGATAATAACGTTCAAGAACTTGCTCAACAAAAGTTCAAAGGTATAGAACTTGCGTAATTGTCATTAAGTTAGAGTAAGAAAACTTGTTTAAAGAAAGTTTAGGGTTAGAGAATTTGGCTCGTGCGTAAGCTATAAAATTATAGTTCTCGTTCACCTACACATACCATTAGGACCATAACATCTATCAGTTATATTAACGTCCACCTTATATGTAAGACCCCAACTTATTATAAATAAAATCGAATTTCCTCTAATTATATTTGTGAATAATAAGGTATTAATTTGATATAATTCTCTACGGTTATGGGTAATAATGTGCAAATTTTACAAAATATGCAAGTGGTTATAAAATAATCATTGTTGTTTGGGAATATTCGTTTGGTCGTGGAATATTCTTGTTTGACGGGGAATATTAAATGCATTTACCAGTAGCAATCATTGTAGGGCCCTATAACAAAATAATCGTCGGATGAAGAAAACGACAAGTTTGAGTTTTTATAAATAATTCAGGCGTAGTTGTTACAAAATTAACACCGTTGGAATACCCGGTGGTTAAAATACAGTAATGTCTGGCGTGGATGCACAAAGATTGATGAATTATTGATCCTCACGTATGTTAAAGCACTACTCAATAATTGTTACGTGAGTTATCGCTCAATATTTTATTTTATTGATTCAATAATTCTTTGCGTTGATATTTTATATTATTTGTGACGCCTCAAAATAGGTATACATAACCCATTCTCGAGTTGTCAATACATGGTACGTAAACAACTAGAACTTTATTATTACAACAAGAAGTCGTGAGTTTGAATACAAATATTATCTTCTGTATAATATCTATACTCAAATAAATCCTCATCATATTTATTGATACATTATTTTACAAAAATGGTGAGGACTACTAAACAACTCTCTCTAGAACCTTCATTCCATACCCCAACTCGCACTCGCTTATATTCTCGCCTCCCGAGAAAAAAAATGGAACAAAAAGGAAAAAGGGTGAGCTCAACTAGCCTCAAAGAAGAATATTATGACTAAGATAATATACAACAATTATCGTTAGTCTTCAACAGGAAAAATCTAATGTAATATAATAGACAACAAGTTTTAGATCAATATTCGCAAGCGGAAATAATAATTCATTAGAAGAGTTAAGTAGAGAATGCAAACTACTATCTTCTATGTATGAATTTAAAAGTTCATCGCTCATCTTTTATCCCCGTAACATCAATCAATATATATATCCGAATCAAATATTCATCTTTGCACCACAGCCAAAGATATTCATCAATTGGTCATGTTCATCTAAACACTGCTCATCTTGCACTACGGCCAAAGATATTCATCGAAATCATTCATCTTTGCACTACAAGCCAAAGATATTCAATAATATCATCATTTAAGACCGAGGATGATGAAAATATTTTTAAAGAAACGAATCCAAAGGAAACAAAATGACAAGGATTAAGGATTAAGGATTCGTACTTTGTTTTATCCATGTCCAAAAATACCTCAAAAATAATCATAAGTGGTGTAAAATTCAAGAATGATCAAAACATGGATACAATCAAAGCTAGTATCCGTGAATAGATATTTTGGACTTAAAAGAAAATTTTCATTTTTCGATGAATAAGGCCAGATTCGTGAATAAGAGATCAGATAACGTGAATAAGGCCAGATACGTGAATAATAACCTCGACACTAAAAGTTCTAAATTTGATTAAAAAGTTCAGATCAATATTTTGGCATAATGATATTAGAATAAATAATATCATTAAAAAAATAATATCCCTTACCTCAAAAGATCAAGATTTTAATGAAAAACCGAATATAATATAGTGACTTGAACTTGCACCGTATAACAATACTCAAAATATACTCAAAATACTCACAAGAATACGCCGATAATATAGAGAGAGAAAACTTCAGACTTTCGTGTAATTTTTAATTCTAACCCAAGACCCTATTTATAGAAAATGCTTAGAACACCAAAAGTAAAATTTAATATAATATTAATATATATAAAATTTTTCCCACGACACACTCTTATAAACTGAAATCAGCTCATTTCAACAACCAACCAAGCCCACCAAATATATCAAAACGTTTTTCTAATTTAAATTATTTTAAACTTCCAAAATCAATTATTTTGAGCTTCGTAACTTCAATAATTCATAATAAATAGCCCTTTTATCGAAAAATTTGAATCTCAAGAATTTTTATAGGAAATCTAATTCTCTACAACTTTGCGTAAGAAAGTTTTTTCAAATTCCAAATGTAAATTGACCAAATCCACAAACGGATAATTTTACAAAGCTATAATCAAATTTCAGCCAAGAAATGGGGTCCACCGACACATAAAACATGCTTTAAGTATTTTTGGTAACAAAAATACTCCTCCTCCACATATACTCATATATCCCACATTCATCGTAAAAATATCATCATTATTATATTATTAAAATATAATAATATATTTAAACGAATTATTTTATCAAAAAGATAAATTTCAATTTTCAACAATTGTCATATTAAAAATTTCTCCATCTATATCCACATAAAATTAATATTTTCCTCATCATATGAATCAATAATTAATTATTCACAAATAATATTACAGTAATCACAATATCGACAACCGATGCGCTCCCAAGAAAGCAGGGGCTTTCCAATAAGAATTTCTCTTATCTGGCGCAAGCAATTAGGTGACCAAACCTCTCCTTAGATGTAACTTTCTAGACATTGCCAATAATGTTATCTAATAATATTATTCGATAATATGAATTATCGCTTCGATAATAAAAAAATAATGTGTGTAATGACAATTATCAAACAACAAAGAATATAAAATATCAACGCAAAGAATTATTAAATCAATAAAATAAAACATCGAACAAGAATTCATCGTAACCATTATCGAAAAGAAGCCTTTCACGTAAGAATCAATAATTGGTGCAATACCGCAGGTGCTACCGTGTTTTAACCAACGAAAGTATTTTAACAAAGATAATTCAGAATAACTAACTTCCCGTTATTTTTAAACAACTTATATTTGTCGCTTTCTTCATCCAATCGCTTTCAGTTATGGGCCCACAAAAAGATCGCTACTGTCAGCATTTAATATTCCCGACAAAGAAGAATATTCCACCACCAAACTAATATTCCCGACAACAATGAATATTTTATAACAACTTGCTTATTTTGAAATATTTCATGATTTTACCCATAACTATCCACATTAATCAAATCAACCTTTACTATTTCAAAATAATAAATAGAGAAAATTAAATTTCATTAATAATAAGTTGGGGTCTTACAACCTCCCTCCTTATGAAATTTCGTCCTCTAAATCGACGTGACGCATTCGGTGTGTTTCAAAAAGTGAGGATACCTCGCTTTCATTTCCATTTCCAACCCTGTGTCATTTCTCTATAAGATGATTCCTCCACAAAACTTTAACTTGTGGTATGACTTTCAAGGTATAGGACATGCTCCTTCCTATCCAAGATCTTGACAGCTACCTTCTCATACACGCTAAGTCTTCGCCTATTTCGTCTGGTTCTAACTCTATAACGTGGGTTGGTCTTTCACATATTTACTTAAGTACGATATGTGAAACACATTATGAACACGAGACATACTCGAGAGGTAACGCAGTCTATAGCTACATTTCCTACTCAAACAAGAATTTGAAATGGACCAATAAATCGTGGATCGAGCTTTCTCTCTTCCCAAATCTTGTAACTCCCTTCCACGGAGCAACTCGCAACAATACATGATCCCCTACACTAAATTCCACGCCCTTTCGATGAAGATCCGCATAACTCTTTTTGTCGATCTTGTGCCGCTTCAGATTCGTTGTCGAATCATTTGGATCTTTTCGTAGTCATACACGTATCAACTCGGGTCCCAACAATGTTGCTTCTCCCACCTCGTCCCAAAGATATCGAGAGAACCACACTTTCGGCCCATATAACGCTTCAAATGGAGCTATACGCCTATACATGCTCGATAACTATTGTTGTAGAGAATTCCACCAATGGTAAAGTACTTATCCCAACTTCCTTTAAAATCTAGGACACAAAGTCTTAATAGATCTTCAAGAGTTTCAATAGTCCTCTCTCGATTGTCCGTCTGCTTGAGGATGGTATGCCAATCAATCAGAACTGCGTCCATAGCTTTTTGCAAGCTAACCCAAAATCTTGAAGTGAATCTTGGGTCACGATCCAAACTATGGATACCGGCATGCCATGCAACCTCACAATCTCATTTACATATTTACTAGCAAGACGCTCAAGGAATAAGTCTCCGTGACGCAGAAGAAATGAGCAGACTTGGTTAATCTATCAACAATAACCCAAATAGCATTGATGCCTTGAGAAACCGTAGGAAGACCCGTGAACTTAAATCCATGGTAATGTGTTCCCACTTCCATTTCAGAATCTCAAGTGATTGCAACGGATCCTTAGGTACTAGATGTTCCGCCTTTACACGCTGACAAGTTAAACACATCGAGATAAACTTTGCAATCTCTCTCTTCATATTGTTCCACCAAAATGTATGTCAAGATCACGATACATTTTGGTACTTGTGATGGATTGCAAATGGTGTATTGTGTGCCTCCATCATAATCTTGTACTTCAAATCAAAGTCGTTAGGGACACAAAGTCCAGAGTGGACTCAAGTATTCTTCTTCATCAATTCTCGCTCGAATAACACCTTCAGTACTTTCTTCTTCATACGCATTAGCTCCGGCCTGCCATGGCTCGAAGCAACCTTAACTTTTCTATTAAAGTTGGCTTTACGCGATACTTGACATCATCGCACTCATTCCTCAAGATATGATCTTCTACTCAACGCGTCACTACCACGCTCGCTTTCCGTGATGGTATTGAATAGTGTGGTCGTAATCTTTCAACAACTCGAGCCAACGTCGTTGCCGCATGTTGAGTTCCTTTTGCGTGAAGAAATATTTGAGGCTTTTTATGGTCCGAATATATCTCCACTTTCTCCCCATATAAATAGTGTCTCCAAATCTTTAGCGCAAAAACGATCGGGCCGCTAACTCTAGATCACGAAAGTAGGATAATTCCTCTCATACTCTTTAAGTTGACGCGAGACATAAAGGCTATGACTTTCCCACGCTGCATGAGAACACATCCTAACCCTTTTCCTCAAGATTGTAGATAACAAATCCATCCGAACCAGATGGTATTGTCATAGAACAAAAATCGTGAAATAAGTCTCCTCTTAAGCTCTCGAAACTCTTCTCGATTCTTCGCTCCCAAACGAATTTTTGTATCCTTCCGAGATAGTCAAGTTAATGGAGTAGCGATTCGAGAAAACCTTACACACTAATCTCCGATAATAACTAGCTAAGCCCAAAACCACGCGACTTCAACCACCGACTTGGTTGTTCCTAACTTTCAGATTACTTCAATCTTCGCAAAAGAGTTCCAAGTTGATCAACAGATACTCCATGTTTCGACACCATCGCGCCCAAGAAATGCTACTTCCTCAAGCCGTAACTCGATTTCTTCAACTGGCATAAAGCTTGTTGATTTTATCAATAAAGATTTAAATTTTGTTGAAATAATTTTTAATATTATGGTGTGAATTTGAGATAATATTATAGTCCATATGGGTAGATTTATAAATTTTGCAAAGTATGCAAGTGGTTATATTATATTCGATCGGCCTGGGAATATTCTTAGCAGGAATATTCGCACATCGGCTCAATCATTCAGGATTCCAACTACCAATCAATGTGGACCCTCACAATGTAATATCATTTTGATCGAGAAAACGACAAAAATATTTTATCAAATAACTACGGAAGTTTTACTGCGTGGTTACCGCTGAACTACTAAGAGTAGTAAAAGTACAAAGAATACGTGTGGTCGCATAAGAAGATACCAGATCGATTATCGATGCTTATGTGAGAAGTCACCGCTTTGATTCCATTATCACGATTAATAATATGAATTATTATAATGATAACGACGCTTTTGTTTTATTCAGATTATTAACGTAATAAAAATGTAAACATCTTTTTATATAAAATAGAATACTTTATTAAAGTTATTCTATAAATGTAATATATTATATTTTATTACGCATAGTGTTGATAGTGTTTTGCATAATAGTTTTGATAAGATTGCATAAGTGTTTTGTATAAGTAAAATGTTTTTATATAAATAGAATATATTATATTTTATTTAAAAGATTTTTCTTTAAATATGGACCGCCGATTAAAGTAAATCAACTGGACTGCTCATGGATTAGTTACTACGCATTCCATTTTCCTATAAATAAGCTCATTCCTTCATTATTTTCATTTAATTCATCAAACTCTGTAGAGAGAAATTATAGAGAGAAGTTTATAGAGAGAAAATTATAGAAAGAAGAAGATATTCGCTACTTCACTACTTCTATATTCAGTTTTTTTACTAAGAAGTGGGTGTTATTCTTCTTCTTCGAAGAGAACTTCGTTATTCCATTCATTATTATTTCGTTGAATAACTCGTAAAAGTGGTATACCCTATACATAACCTCAGATACGCAGATACCCTATACTGGTGAAATCCTTATGTTATTCCATTCTTATTATTCTCATTGAATAACTCAGATACGCCGCTTAATTCTATACTTGGTGACATTCTTCTATTATTCGCTGAACATCCTCGCTCAAGGTGTTTTACACCCGACCGGTTCCGCTTTTATTATTATTCGCTGAACATCCCGTCTCAGGTGTTTTACACCGACCGGGTTCCCGCTTTATCATTCTCGTTGAATATCCTATCTCTGTGTTTTACACCGGATCCGGTTCCATCTTTATTATTCTGTTGAACATCCCCTTGCGTGAATTTCACCCGACCGTTCCGTTATTATTATTTTCGTTGAATAACTCGCCCATGCAAGTACCGCATGCACGGTGATTTCTTTTGTTATTCCATTCTTTATTATACCCAAATGGTTAAAACTTTGACTTCTATACTCCATGAAATTAGTAGAATATCCTCGATATTTCGCGTTTCATCCAAAGATCTTTTCATGGAAATATTCTTCCGATCATTCTTGAATTTTACTCACGTAAACAAAGATTATGTCGATAATTGGACGTTAATAATTCATGGATTAAATAATTTTGAACTTGTTTTATTGAATTATTATGTCATGTCATCATCCTCATGTTATATTATGTTATCTTCGCTTACGCAAGCATAGATGAACTTAGTATGATTATGACTGTGGATCATTCTAAGATAATCACGACTTGATATAAATGATGTGACAAAAGTCCTCAAAGTATTCAGAATGCGTTGATGGATAGTTTTTGGTATGATTATGACTGTGGGTGATTCTAAGATAGCTTCATGACCATCGATAATTTGATGAAAATCCTCGACCGCGGGTGGCTGTGGATGATTAGATGTGGTGGTTTATTTATTGTCGAGTCTCAAATGATAAAAATTGATGAAAACCTTTAAAACCTAAAAGATAGTAGATTTTATTCTCTACTGACTTTTTAATGGATCGCATATTCACCGCAGCTTAAACCGGTTGTTCTATTGTATTTTATCGCTTAACATCGTCAAGGCTAATGATAATTTATTCTCGCATTATCTTAGTCATAATATTTCATCGGGCTAGTTGAGCTCACTTTTCTTTCTTTCACCGTTTTCTTCGTGAAATGAGAACATAGCCGGGATTTAGCCTGGGGAACGAAGTAATGGTCCGAGGATAAGATTAGTAGTCCCTCACTATTCGTGAAATAAAGTGTGATAATAGTTGTAATGAGGACTCCTTTCGAGTTTGTATAATATCTAGTAGACAATATTTGTATTCAAACTCACGCTTTATGTCGTCGATTGCATACCTACGCTTATATTAGTAAGTTGTATTTGAATTTATGTACCATGTAAGTGGCGACCCAAGATGGGTGACGATACCTAAATTTGGGGGGCGCCACGGTTGGTATCGTAGCTAGGATACGATCCCCGGCTAAGATGTGAGATAAGAACTAGGAGGGAGAGACGGAAATTCTTCGCTAAGTATGACCTACCTAAGTTTATTTGGTATTTAATTGGTCTCACGTAGTATAGGATAATATTTGATATATTAATTAACCCTTGTTGTGGCGTTGTTGGAAAATGGCAAATTTGAAAATATTCACAATGGAGTGAATGTGACCGCTAGACACCTTTAATCACTAATCAAAGTTAATGCAAAGGTCGACGAGGAACAAATTAGAGATATCCACGTAGTAAAATGAAGAACTAATTGTTGTTAATGACCTTGAGCTAGCTAGTTGCAGAGGTAGCACCGAAAGTGAGGAAGAAGAGGAAGAAGAGGAAGAAGAGGAACCCGAGGAGAATGGTTAGAAGAAATTTATGATCAAAACTTAGAATTACAAAATCGTGTTCGTGAGCTAGAAGAACAAAGAAGAACGGCAAACGGTCGTGGAACAAAGGGATACAACAATTCAAAATCGGGTTACCCGATATGTGATGCTCGAACAAAATCACGCTTCAAGGTGGTGTAAGATATTAAAGTTGGAATCGAGAATTTAAAAATCAAGGATCAGAAAAAGAAGAAACAAACGAATCTAAGGAGAATAAACGATGCATGGGTAAAAGCCGCACAACGCGTTGATGATAGTGTAGAAAAGACGTCCCATCCAATAAAGCCAAAATAGATGAAATGGACTTTGCTTTTTGGACAAGAATTGGAGAATTTAACATCGAATTCTAATTACCTCGCATAGCGGCCAACCCGAATTCGATATGGATCGAGAATAATGATTCAAATCATGGATCAAGAATGTGAAGAAGCACTTAAGGGTGGAATGTACCTATAGTAAAGTCAAACTCGATAATTTAAGCGAGAGTTTTGTCGAGAAACCCGAACGGGTTATTACGTGTAAGTTAATTATAAATTAATGCTAAGTCTATACTTTATTCAATACAAGTTCTACCCATTCTTTTATTTCACCTAGTTGTGTTCAACGCTTAAATTTGATTCCAAGAAGTTAAACTTTGACTTATCGTTGAAACTTCGCTAAGAGGAACCTTCGCTACTCCTAATCGCTTATTAATCTTGTTGTTTCAAATAAACACTTTCACGCTACTCGTCGATCTTATCTCTTTGAAAATACTTGCCTTTGAGGTAATTTTTTGAAAACGATTGATTAACTACTCATTATTCTTTTGTAAGGTTGTTAGCTTTCATATTCCTAACCAACTCGTTATACTTAATTCAAAGTAACCAAACCCTAAAGTTAATCATCGTTATATATCAAGCCATAAGTAAAGAGCCCCGATCCTTTCGTTGTTGACTTCTTGTGTGGAATGCACCGCTTTACTTTTTCAGAGGGCTTACATCGTGAATGAAGATGGCAAGTTTATAGGTATCATTGTGAGGTGCTATTCAGTTAAGGGATGTAAGTCACAATTGGTATTAATGTGACGACTATCCAAGTCTTGGACGAGAGTAACAGCTTTTGAATGATATTTCTATCATTAATAAATTTTTGACGATTCTTGAAGACTTTCTAGCCTACCCTAGAGCGTGAAATCGAATTTTGTATCGACCCCAAAGATAAAAACCCATTTCTTAAACCTCAAATATTTCTTCAACTAAAAGGATCTGCTTTACGTGGATTATGATGAAAGTCATAATAAAAGCATAGACTAATGAAAATCATGGGTATATGAAGTATTAGTAAGTTTTATGATGAGTTATGTTGGTTAGTATGTGAAAACATGAAAGTTTCTTAGAAATCACAAAGAGTTGAAAATCGATTTTGGTGAAAAACGAATATGAAATTCAATTGACCATATCTCTTATTATATTTTGAATTTTTGAATGTGGTCAAGTCCTAGAGTTAGATCTATGAGTTACCTAACTAATCCAAGTGGAATTACTGGAAAAGGTGTTGTAGATTTTGTGTGGACTGATTTTAGCAAAGGAGGCCAAAGCTGTAAATTTCAAAAATGCTACTCGCCCAGAAACTTTAAGGGACTGTTTCGGCCACTTAAATTATGAGAAAAATTCTGGCCTTTTTGGGACATGAAAGTATATGGTATAAAGTACCTCCTGTCCAAAAATGAGCTCATTCTCGACTTAAAATGAGCAAGTTATGACTATTTCAATATTTAGGTTTTTCCGATTTAAAAAACGCTATAACCGAGTTCTATAACTCCGATGACCATGAAATTTAAACTAGAAGCTCACGTTAACATGTGTAAGGTCCTGCCAAGATTTGGGAATTTTTGGAGTTAAACTTGAGGTAGCTAATTTCTTAAGGAATTAATTAGAAATTGATTTTGAAAAATAGTAAATGAATTTTAAAAATTCCGAGAAAAATATATTTTCATTATGGGACTATATTATGCTAAATCCCTTAAAAGAAATATTTTTGGGACTGATTTGGTATTTTCATGAAAATAGTTTAGTTACTTAACATATGAGTTAAGTTAAATTATGTGAAGTAACAAAGTTGAAAATAGGATTTTATGGCCAGAGAATCCTATATGTAGTATATGCATATTTTTTTGATGAGGATTTGATAATTGGTGATGATATTTTATGAGTATGGCATTTTTGAATGATTAAATGCATTATATGGTAAAGCGTAAACAATCGAGATAAATTGTTTATAAATTTAAGAAGTGATTAAAATATTGTTATAATATTAATGTTATTAGATTATAGATTATTAAATGATTGATAACATGGGGATATTCTTGAATCCTCGGATAAATTATATTATAAATGTTTAATATTTATCCTTTATCTCATTCGATCGATTCTTTATATCATTATCCTCATGTTTATATTACGTTGAAAGTCATCTCATGGCTCAGAAAGTATAGATGGACTTGGTATGATTATGACCACTGTGATTATTTCTAAGATAATCATAATCAGAATGAATACACAATTATCTTTCGTCAGTAGTGCATGGATAATTTGTGGTCGTGATACTAATGAATACACAATTATCTTCGGGTCAGTAGTGCATGGATAATTTGTGGTCGTGATACTAATGAATACACAATTATCTTCAGCGTAAGTGCATGGATAATTTGTGATCGTGGATTAATTAATACACAAATCTAGTCTTAAGAATGAAATATTAATTCATGGATGTGTTCAAAGTCATCGCATGGATAATTTGTGCATAGATGGACTAATGATTAATACACAGGATTGTTCAAGATAATCATGTGGTCGTGATAAATGAAAACACAATTATCTTTCGCCAGAGTGCAGTGTATGGATAATTTGTGGTCGTGATACTAATGAATACACAATTATCTTTCAGAAAGGGTGGATGATTTGTGGTCGTGGATTAATTATCGAAGTACAAGAATGAAATATTAATTCATGGATGTGTTCAAAGTCATCCGTGGTTTACGTGCATAGATGGACTTGGTATGATTATGATCGTGGATTACTTATGATAATTAATCGGATAATAATGAAAACACAATTATCTTCTTCGTCACAAAATGGATAATTTGTGGTCGTGGATACTAATGAATACACGATTATCTTCGGGCCGTAGTGCATGGATAATTTGTGGTCGACGATACTAATGAATATCCTCGGCCCGTGAAAAGGTGGATGATTCGATGATATGGATTAATTATCGAAATGAGTCTCAAAGAATGAAATATTAATTCATGGATGCGTAAAAGTCATCTTCTTGGCTTCAGAGTATCGATAGACTTGGTATGATTACGACCAAGGATTATTCTAAGATAATCACGATCAGATTGAAAAACACGAATATCCTCGCCAAGAAAAAATGGATAATTCGTGGTCGTGATACTATTATTGTCGAAGTCTCAAAGATTATTGGTTTTACAGCTTGTATATCTTTGCCCAGTAGTGCAAAAGATGAATTGTTAATGAATATCTTCGCCGATTGCAAAGATGAATTTAATATTTTTAACGATAAAGGTATTCAAGGTATCCTCACCTCTTTATCATATCAGTGTACGCATTCTAATTTCGAGGGCTTAAATTCCATAAGGAGGGGAGATCGTGAGACCCTTTGATTTTATCAATAAAGATTTAAATTTTGTTGAAATAATTTTTAATATTATGGTGTGAATTTAAGATAATATTATAGTCAGGTAGTATTTATAAATTTTGCAAAGTATGCAAGTGGTTATATTATATTCGATTGGCCTGGGAATATTCGGCTTAGCAGGAATATTCGATAACTACCAATCATTGGTGGACCCCATTAATGTAATTATTCATTTGATCGAGAAAACGACATAAAAATATTTTATTGAAATAACTATGAAGTTTTACCGTGGTTATCGTTGAACTACCTAGAGTAAAAAGTACAAGAATACGTGGGTCGCATAAGAAGAAAGACACCAGATTGATTATCGATGCTTATGTGAGAAGTCACTCACTTTGATTCCATTATCACGATTAATAATATGAATTATTATAATGATAACGACGCTTTTGTTTTATTCGTATTATTAACGTAATAAAATGTAAACATCTTTTTATATAAAATGTAATACTTTATTAAAGTTATTCTATAAATGTAATATATTATATTTTATTACGCATAGTGTTGCATAGTGTTTTGTATAAGAGTTTCAGCATAAGATTGCAGAAAGGTTTGCATAGTAAAATGTTTTTATATAAATAGAATATATTATATTTTATTTAAAAGATTTTTCTTTAAATATGGACCGCCGATTAAAGTAAATCAACTGGACCGCTCATGGATTAGTTACTATGCATTCCATTTTCCTATAAATAAGCTCATTCCTTCATTATTTTCTTACTTAATTCATCAAACTCTGTAGAGAGAAATTATGTAGAGAAGTTTATAGAGAGAAAATTATGTAAAGAAGAAGAGTATTCTCGCTACTTCACTACTTCTATATTCAGTTCTTTTTTAGTAGTGGGTGTTATTCTTCTTCTTCGAAGAGAACTTCGTTATTCCATTCATTATTATTCTCATTGAATAACTCGTAAAAGTGGTATACCCTATACATAACCTCAGATACGCATGCATACCCTATACTTGGTGAAATCCTTATGTTATTCCATCGCTTATTATTCTGGCATTGAATAACTCATATACGCTTTTACCCTATACTTGGTGACATTCTTCTATTATTTCGTTGAACATCCTCGCTCGCAGTGTTTTACACCCGACCGGTTCCGCTTTTTATTATTCTCGCTGAACATCCTCGTCTCAGGTGTTTTACACCGGACTCGGTTCCGCTTTTTATCATTCTCGCTGAATATCCTATCTCGTGTGTTTTACACCGGATCCGTTCCATCTTTATTATTCTCGTTGAACATCCCGCTTGCGGTGAATTTCACCGACCGGTTCGTTATTATTATTCTCGTTGAATAACTCGTCTGGCGCTAAGCACCGCATGCACGGTGATTTCTTTTGTTATTCCATTCTTTATTATACCCAAATAAGTTAAAACTTTGACTTCTATACTCCATGAAATTAGTAGAATATCCTCGATATTTCATGTTTCATCCAAAGATCTTTTCATGGAAATATTCTTCCGATCATTCTTGAATTTTACTCTCATTTAAACAAAGATCATGTCGACAATTTGACGTTAATAATTCATGGATTAAATAATTCTTGAACTTGTTTTATTGAATTATTATGTCATTGTCATCATCCTCATGTTATATTATGTTATCTTCGCTTACGTGCATAGATGAACTTAGTATGATTATGACTGTGGATCATTCTAAGATAATCACGACTTGATATAAATGATGTGACAAAAGTCCTCAAAGTGGCTCTGTAATGCAAATGATGGATAGTTTTGGTATGATTATGACTGTGGGTGATTCTAAGATAGTCATGACCATCGATAATTTGATGAAAATCCTCGACCGCGGGTATGTGGATGATTAGATGTGGTGGTTTATTTATTGTCGAGTCTCGCCGATAAAAATTGATGAAAACCTTTAAAACCTAAAAGATAGTAGATTTTATTCTCTACTGACTCTTTTAATGGATCGCAGATATTCACCGCAGCTTAAACCGGTTGTTCTATTGTATTTTATCGCTTAACATCGTTCAAGGCTAATGATAATTTATTTCGCATTATCTTAGTCATAATATTTCTTATCGGGCTAGTTGAGCTCACCTTTTCTTTCACCGTCTCTTCGTGAAATGAGAACATACCGGGACGAAGCCTGGGAACGGAGTAATGGTCCGAGGATAGCATTAGTAGTCCTCACTATTCTCGTGAAATAAGGTGATAATAGTTGTAATGAGGACTCTTTTCGAGTTTGTATAATATCTAGTTTGTCGTCCACCTACGCTTTTGTATTTGAATTTCTTGGCGTACCCAAGACGGGTGACGATTATTTTGGGGGTTGTTTTAAGTAAACTCAAGAATTTATAAATCGCTATCTGATCACCCTAGATGATTTTGACGATTGTACAAAGCCTTCCGATCGTTGATTTTGACTTTTCGGGACAGTCTCGAGCGTTATCTAGGTTTTCTATTAATATGAGCTTTCCACAATTAATACCTTGAACTTTACATACATCGATTTATAAGATCGAATAGAGAAAATTCACGAGAAATGAGATCTTCAACGTCGTTGTTAAATTTCAAACCTCTAAGAAACATCCGCAGTGGTTACCATTTTGTCCGAAGTCTTTTTTCCTCATTATCTCCACCAAACGAGGTGATGAACTCGATAACTCTCGCAAACTTTGCCTCGCTATTAATTTGGACACATCTCAATAGAGAGAAAATTATTGTTTTGATTCTAATCTGATTTCAAACCTCTAAGAAACATCCACTTCCTTCCACCAAATAGAGTTAACACTCGATTTTGAAAGTATTTGACATTAAATTGTTTTTTCAAACGAACTCCACTTCCTTCATAGATAACACTTTTAGGAAAGTATTTGTCATTAAATATGTCAAACGCCTCCCAAGACACGCTTGAAGCCATTTGGATGTTATACGCTTACGCAGTCTAAACCGCACCGCCATACGGAATATAAAGGTGGCGAATGGTGTAAGACCCCAACTTATTATTAATGAAATTTAATTTTCTATTTATTATTTTGAAATAGTAAGGGTTGATGTGATTAATGTGGATAGTTAGGGGTAAAATACGCAAATATTTCAAAATAAGCAAGTGGTTATAAAATATTCATCATTGTTTGAGAATATTCGTTTGGTCGTGGAATATTCAGATCTGTTGGGAATATTCGCATTTACTGTAGCAGCCCATGTGTGGGCCCCATAACTGAAAAAAGCGATTGGATGAAGAAAACGACAAATATAAGTTGGTTAAAAATAATCAGAAGTTAGTTATATCAGATTATCTTGTTAAAAATACCTATGGTTAAAACACAAGAAGACACAGATTGCACCAATTGTTGATTCTTACGTAAGAAGGCACTACTCAATAATGGTTACAAAGAATTATCGCTCAAAGATTTTATTTTATCGATTCAATAATTGTCGCGTTGATATTTTATATTGTCGTTGTTTCAATAATTGTCATTACACAATATTTTTCATTATCGAAGCAATAATTCATATTATCCTGAATAATATTATTAGATAACATTATTGGCAATGTCTAGAAAGTTCTCATTTCTAAAGAGAGGTTTGGTCACCTAATCAAGGCCAAGAAGGAGAAATTTTATTGGAAAGCCCCTCTTCCCAGGAACCGCCGATTGTCAATATTGTGATTCGTAATATTATTTGTGAATAATTAATTATTGATTCATATGATGAGGAAAATATTAATTTTATGTGGATATAGATGGAGAAAATTTTAATGTGACAATTGTTGAAAATTGAAATTTTATCTTTTTCTCGATAAAATAATTCATTTAAATATATTATTATATTTTAATAATATAATAATGGTGATATTTTTATAACTAATGTGGGATATATGAGTATACGAGGAGGAAGAGTATTTTGTTGCAATAAATGTTTAAAACATGTTAAACATGTCGATGAACCCCATTTATCGATCGAAATTTGATTATACTGTAAAATTACCCGCTTTGTGGATTTCGGTCAATTTCGCATTTGGAATTTGGAAAAACTTTCTTCGTAAAGTTGTAGAGAATTGAATTTCCTATAAAAAAAAGCGAGATTCGAATTTTCCGATAAAAGGGCTATTTATTGTGAATTATGAAGTTCAAGTTCAAATAATTAATTTTTGGAAGTTTTAATTATTATTTTAAAGAAAAACGTTTTTTTGCATTTAAGTGGGCTAATATGTGATATTAATTGCTGAAATCAGATCTTCAAAGATGGGCTAAGAAAATTTATAATATATATTAATATTTTATTAAATTTTTCGCTTTTGTGTTCTAAGCAATTTCCTATAAATAAGTGCTTAGGTTAGAATTGAAAAATCACAATTTAAACCTCAAGTTTTCTCTCTATATTATCGAGCGTATTCTTGTGAGTATTTTGAGTATACTTTGAGTATTGTTAGACTAAGGCAGAAGTTCCTTCAAAGACTATACCCTAGATTCCAAATTTGTAAGACTTGATCTTTCGAGGTAAAGGATATTTTTTTTTTCGTAATGATATTATTTCTTCAATATCATTATGTTGAAATATTGATTTGAAGTTTTTATCAAATTTGGAACTTTTGGTGTCGAGAGTTATTATTCACGATCTCTGACTATTTATTCACGATACTGAAATTTCATCTTTATTCACGAATCAATACAGACTATTCATCGAAAAATGAAAATTCTTCTTTTGTCCAAAATATCTATTCGGATACTAGCTTTGATTGTATCCATGTTTTGATCATTCTTGAATTTTACACCACTATGCGATTATTTTTGAGGTATTTTTGGACGTGAATAAAACAAAAAATAACTTAATCCTTAATCCTTAATCCTTGTCATTTTGTTTCTTTGGATTCGTTTCTTTAAAAATATTTTTCATCATCTTCTACCTTAAATGATGATATTATTGAATATCTTTGGCCGTTGTGCAAAGATGAATGATTTCAAGAATATCTTTGGCTGTAGTAAAAGATGAACAGTGTTTAGATGAACATGACTAATGATGAATATCTTTGCCTCAGAAAGCAAAGATGAATACGTGATTCCGGATATATATTGATTGATGTTACAGGATAAAAGATAGACGATAAACTTTTAAATTCATACATGGAAGATAGTAGTTTGCATTCTCTACTTAACTCTTCTAATGAATTATTATTTCATCTGCGAATATTGATTTAAAATTTGTTGTCTATCAGTATTCTATTAGATTTTTCCCTGTTGAAGACTAACGGTAATTTGTTGTATATTATCTTAGTCATAATATTCTTTATCGAAGCTAGTTGAGCTCACCCTTTTCCTTTTTGTTCTATTTTTCTCGGGAGGCGAGAATATAAACGAAAGTATACGAAGTCGGGGTATGGAATGAAGGTTTTAGAAAGAATTGTTTAGTAGTCCTCACCATTTTTGTAAAATAATGTATCAATAAATGTGATGAGGATTTATTTGAGTATAGATATTGTCTGTAAGATAATATTTGTATTCAAACTCACGCTTTCTTGTTGTAATAATAAAGTTATAGTTGTTTCGCACCATGTATTGACAACTCGTAATGGGTGATGTATACCTATTTTGGGGGCGTCACGGTTGGTATCGAGCTTAGGATATGATCTCCATGAGATCGGGAATAGAACTAGGAGGGAGAGACGAGTAAATCTTTCGCTAGTGTGTCCTACCTAAGCTTATTTGTTAGTTTGGTCGGGTATATAGGGATATTATGTGATATATTGATTTCCTTAATTAACCCTTGTTTTATGACAAAGATTTGAGAATGTCGATCGAGAATATTAACAATGGAAATGAGACCGTGGAGACGCTCTGACTCACCAACGAGGAGAACGTAACAGTCGGGCAATGTTCCTCCCATGAACAACAACACCTTGAGCAGATGATGAACGAGGGATGTTTAGAAGCTTTTTTTGCAGTTCATGCAAAATCGCACGAGGAGACTCGTGTTCAAAATGAGGAGAAATGATAGCAATTCACTGTCATCACAAGCGCCAGCTCAAAGAGTTGGGACCACTGAATTTAAGGAAAGCCGATCCGATCACGGCGAAAACATGGGTCAAGCAAATTACCAAGATATTCGATGTCTTGGGATGCACGGAGAACGAAGGTTCCATTCGCCACCTTTATGTTAAAGTGGCGGAAGGCATATCATCTGGTGGGAGTCTCGTGAAGCGTGCATCCATCTAGCCGCACTCAACATGTCTTGGGAGACGTTTAAAACTATTTAATGACAAATACTTTCTGAACGTGTTCGCTATATGAAGGAAGTGGAGTTTATTAGATCGAGCGAGTAACAACATGCGGTGTCTCAAAGACGAGGCAAAGTTTGCAGAGTTATCCGTGTTTGCACCTCATTTGGTGGAGAATGAGGAACGTATATTACGGATGTTTCTTAGAGGTTTGAAACCCTAAGATACGCCAAGATCTCATTTCATAAATTTTCTCTATTCAGATGTTGTAAATAGGCTCAATTATTAGAGCGAGATAACGAAAGTACGGCCAACCGAGGACCACAACCAGGATCGCATCGTAGAGATAGCGATCAATGAGTAATGATAACCAAACGGAGAAAGAAGCAGACGGACAAAAATGGTAACCACTGTGGTGGTAATCATGGCCATGAAAATAAGAAGCGAGTCAGAGGAGATTTTAAAAAGAAGAGATTTAACAACGACTATGTGAAGACGATAAAGGTCAAGCAACAACCGGTTCTAAGTGGAGGAGAAACCACCACCCATTATATGCTACAAATGCGAAAAGAGGGACATATCATCCAAAGCGCCCACAACAACATTCAAGGTATGCTATAATTGTGGAAAGGAAGGACATATCGCTAGAGATCAGACAAAGAAGCAAAACCTAGTTCAATGGGATGGTGACTCAAAAGATCATCCCGTAAAAGTCAAAGTCAACGATTAGGGAAGAAGCGTTTGTTGTGGATCGGTCATAATGCGAGGAACCAAACGAGGTGATCACGGGTAAGAAGACCCCTAATTTTATGAAATAAAAGTATTCAATTTTTCTTATAATTACTATTCAAGAAATGGTTAAATTGATAAAAGTTAAAGTTAAGGGTGATATATGAATTTTTTTTTCAAAATACACAAGTGGTTATAAAATATTCATCATTGTTGGGAATATTCGTTTGGTCGTGGAATATTCTTTTTCATTTGGGAATATTCGCATTTATTTTGCAGCAGCCATTTGTGGGCCCCATAACAGAATAATTATCGAATGAAGAAAACGACAAAATTAAGTTTTTATAAATAACGGCGTAATCGTTATCATGCTAACATCGTTGGAATACCCGGTTGGTAAAATAAAGTAATACGCGTTGTTGCACAAGAAGACACCAGGTATTACACAAGATTTTTTCAATTATTGATCTTACGTAAGAAGGCACTACTCAATAATTGTTACAAAGAATTATCGCTCAATATTTTATTTTATTGATTCAATAATTGCTGCGTTGATATTTTATATTATTGTTGTTCAATAATTGTCATCGCACAAGATTTCCCATTATCGATCAATAATTCATATTATTTGAATAATATTATTAGATAAGCATTATTGGCAATGTCTAGAAAGTTCGTCAAGGAGAGGTTTGGTCACCTAATTGCGCTACCAAGAAGGAGAAATTCTTATCGAAAGCCCCTCTTCCCGGGAACTACTCGTCATTATAAATGTGATTCTCGTAATATTATTTGTGAATAATTAATTATCGATTCATATGATAAGGAAATATTTATTTTATATGAATATAAATGATGGATTTATTTATGTGGTTATTAATGAAGGAATTAATAATTTGAGATGTTTTATTTGTATTTTATTCTGATCGAGGTATTAAAAGATCAAATCTGTAAGTTATTATGCCTTTATTGTGTGAGTTATAATATTTAATCCGACCGTTGGATCGTTGTAATTTTTGGATATGTTATATATATATAAGTTGAGTATATGTCCACAAATTTTGAACCGTTAAAAATGAGCGATAATTTATTATGAATTTTAAGAGGTGATCGATTCGTAAATTAGGTTATAAATGATTTTGGTGGAAAATTTAGAATTGGTGGGCCCCACTTGTGGTTGGTGAAAAAAATGTGCTGAATTTTATTTCAAATGTGTGGGGGAATAGTAAAGTGTAAAGCCATCAAAAGCAGTCAAGTCTCGCTTTACGGCTAACATTTTCCTATAAATAGAGGGCTAAGTTAGAATTGAAAATCACACCGTAAACAAAGTTTTTCTTTTCTCTCTATATTATCGAGCGTATTTTGTGAGTATTTAGAGTATACTTTGAGTATTGCTATCATCGCTGCAAGTTCCTTCAAAGATCATATCCGATATTCAAATCTCAAGATCGATTCTTTGAGGTAAAGGATAAGTATGGATGTTATTTTTTTCTCAAATGATATTATTTCTTCAATATCATTATTACGTCAAATATCGTTGGAACTTTTTATCAAATTTGGAATTTTTTCATGTCGGGGTTACTATTCACGAGTTACTATTCACGAAGTTACTATTCACGAAGTTACTATTCATGAAGTTACTATTCACGAGTTACTATTCACGAAAGTACTATTCATGAAGCGTGAAGATGTTTTTTTTTTGTGGAATTTCTATCTTTGGTGTTTGAGTTACTATTCACGATATACAAGACTATTCACGATACTCAAGACTATTCATAATACTAAGACTATTCAATCTAAAAATGAAAATTTTTCTTTTCGCTCTAAAATATCTATTCGGATACTAGCTTTGATCAGATCCATGTTTTGATCATTCTTGAATTTTACACCACTATGATTATTTTGAGGTATTTTTGGATGTATAGATTAGAGTTATGGATTTTATGAGAAAAGACTATTTTAAAAGTAACTATTTATAACTCCTCATGTTAACTCCAAAATTGATGAAATTTTTATTGAGAGTACATCTATATAATATCAAAGTACTGTGAATTTCGGAATTTTTGGATAAAAGTACAATTTATGATAAATGTTTAAATATTCTGTGGTTTTGGCCATAAAAAAAATAGTAAATGAATTTTTAAAATTTCGAGAAAAATATATGTTCAATATGGGACTATTTTATGCTAAATCCCGTAAAAGAAATATTTTTAGAACTCGATTTGGTATTTTCATGAAAATGTTCTAGTTATGAGTAAATGAATTAAATATGTTATGTGAAGTAAGAAAATTGGAAAATATGATTTATTGGTTTCGAGAATCATATATGAGATATATGCAGATTTTTATGAGGGTTTTGGTTAATGATGATGAAATCTTATGAGTTGGCATTTTAGATGATTAAATGCATTAATTATTAAAGTGTAAATAATTGGATTAAATTATTTATAAGTTCGAGAAATGATTAAAATATTATTATAATATTAATAATATTAGATTATGAGATTTCTAAGTGATTTATAACATTTGGATTAAGGTGTTATAAATATGGATATGAATTTTATTATTAAACTTTATCTTTTCGTGTCGAGGTTACTACGCACGATAACTGACTACGTATTTAACACGGGTACTATTCACAACAAAATGGTTTCTTCTCCCACCAAATTATCGTTGATTTATGAATCTTACTCTTGAAATTAAAACCATGTTTTGATTATATTATTTTTATATAACATTCTTATAACCCTAATGATGATATTTCTTCGACTGAGTGTAAAGATGGGTAGATTATTGGTATGATCGTGACCATAGGTTCTCTTCGCCAAGAAAGGCAAAAGTTGAATTGTTGATCGGTATGATCATTTGACCATGAATTTACAATTGAATATTTTTAGCTTAAGTGCAAAGGTGAATCGATCAACATGGTTATAATTATTGTTATATAACTTCAAAATGATTATGATTTTTTTCGATATATGAATATCTTCGCCTCAGAATGATTATTGATGAATATTTTACCGTAATGCAAAAGATGAATTATTGCCTTGAATATCTTCTAGTCAAGATGAATTATCGATGAATTACGCTCGAATGCAATGAATATCTTGATGAATATCTTTCAGTAATGAAAAAAAGATGAATTATCATGAATATCTTTGGCTCAGAATGCAAAAGACGACCGTTGTTGAATAGATGAGTAAAGATGAATCTGTTGATGAATATCTTTCAATTCGTGGTGCAAAAGATGAATTTATTAGTATGATTATGAATGTGAACTCGTGATTTGGTATAACCATGATATTTGATGTTTCGTGTAAAGACAGTGATGAAAATTATCTTCGCCCCGGATGAGAAGAGGAATTTAGAATCACAATTATGATTATGAAGTTATTCATATGATTGTGGAAAGGAACTGCTGATTGATGTTACAGGATAAAATATTGTGGTGGATTTTTAACACGGAGAAGATAATAGAATTTTATAGTCTATTCGACTCTTTTAATGGATCGCTTCGTTCACGCAACTATGGTTGAAAAGTTTTATCATCTACCATATGTTCTAAATCTCTCGATTCATTATCGATGAAGACTATTGATAATTTATTTATCTTTAGTCATAATATTCTTTATCGAGCTAGTCAGGTTTCACCTTTTGTTTCACAATTCCTTTCGTGTAATAAAAGTGTAATGGGTCGAGCGGGGATAACAAGGAATAGAACTATGGTCTATAGTTGTTGAGGTTCTCCCTAAAGAGTATGAAAATAATTTTATTGAGGGCTTTAGTGTGTCAGATTTTATACATCATTTAATAGTTATTTTTGGTGAATTAAATAGGTGAGGCTAACCCAACTTTGAAGGGTGTTTTGTCACTATCATACAAGATGTCTAATGACATACAAACTCGTGTTATCATAAGACATGGTTGTGTTTCATCCACTTGTCGAGTATATTTACAAGCACTACCTATATAATCTTGGTGTTTGTTTGGAGTATAATACCAAATTAGAGACAAGTGGAGATAATGATATGTCAAGAGAAGACTCACCATCGGGAAGAATACGATAGTAATCTTCTTGTTTTTCTTTTGGGGTCTATCGGGTCAACCAAGGATAATTTGTGGCCATATGATATCTACCATAACCTAAAAAGCATGGCCTCCCATGTACGAAGGTTTTCTCGAGCACTTCCCAAAGATTCTAATTTCTAAAACAGCTTTTTGACTATACCTTTATGTAAGGTGTCATTGTGACGTACACAACTTGGTATATATTTGTATCCAAACTCACAAGATACGTGGTTGTTATATTTGTATACAATTGTCATAATAAAGTTGTAGTATATATTTGCACTATATATTCTCACAAAGATATGGGTTGGATTGAATTGTATTTTAAAGTTACATTTGTAATCGTAATAAAGTAAAGAGTTCAGCCTCTCACTCATGATTTGTTGACGGGGGATGCACCGGCCGCTCGTAACGGGTTGGATGGAATGGACCTATTTTGGGGTCGTTACATTTGGTATCGTAGCTTAGGATATGATCTCCATGAGATCGGATTAGAACCAGAGGGAGAGATGAGTAAATCCTTCGCTAAGTGTGTCCTACCTAAGCTTATTTGTTGGGTCACCATAATATCTGGATATTATGTGATATGTTAATTTGTTAAAATTAACCTTGTTTTGAAGTCAGATTCTAGAATGATATATCTCAAATACGTGAGAGATGAGCAATGGAGAAATCATGATGACAGAAAGAGATGAGAATCGAAATGAAAACAAGGTATTCTCAACTCTTTCAAATACTGTGCACGTGAATTTTGGGACTTAAATTTCATAAGGAGGGAGATCAGAAGACCCCTAATTTTATGAAATAAAAGTATTCAATTTTTCTTATAATTACTATTCAAGAAATGGTTAAATTGATAAAAGTTAAAGTTAAGGGTGATATATGAATTTTTTTTTTTCAAAATACACAAGTGGTTATAAAATATTCATCATTGTTTGGGAATATTTTGGTCGTGGAATATTCTTTTTCGTTTGGGAATATTCGCATTTACATGCAAAACCATTTGTGGGCCCCATAACAAAATAACCGCATTGAATGAAGAAAACGACAAAATTAAGTTTTTATAAATAACTACAGTAATCGTTATCTGCTAACATCGCTGAATACCCTATTGGTAAAATAAAGTAATACGCGTTGTTGCACAAAGAAATATTACCAGATTTACACAAGATTTTTTGAATTATCGATTCTTACGTAAGAAGGCACTACTCAATAATTGTTACAAAGAATTATCGCTCAATATTTTATTTTATCGATTCAATAATTGCTCGTGTTGATATTTTATATTATTATTGTTCAATAATTGTCATCGCACAAGATTTCCATTATCGATCAATAATTCATATTATTTGAATAATATTATTAGATAACATTATTGGCAATGTCTAGAAAGTTCTCGTCAAGGAGAGGTTTGGTCACCTAATCGCGCCAAGAAGGAGAAATCCTTATTGGAAAGCCCCTTCCTCGGGAACTGTACTCGGTCATTATAAATGTGATTCTCGTAATATTATTTGTGAATAATTAATTATTGATTCATATGATAAGGAAATATTTATTTTATATGAATATAAATGATGGATTTATTTTATGGTTATTAATGAAGGAATTAATGTCGAGATGTTTTATTTGTATTTTATTTGATCGAGGTATTAAAAGATCAAATCTGTGTTATTACGCCTTTATGTGTGAGTTATAATATTTAATCCGACCGTTGATCGTTGTAATTTTTGGATATGTTATACATATATAAGTTGAGTATATGTCCACAAATTTTGAACCGTTAAAATGAGCGATAATTTATTATGAATTTTAAGAGGTGATCTGATTCGTAAATTAGGTTATAAATGATTTTGGTGGAAAATTTAGAATTGGTGGGCCCCACTTGTGGTTGGTGAAAAAGATGCTGAATTTTATTTCAAATGTGGTGGGTGGCAATAAGTAGTAGTGTAAAGCCATCAAAAGCAGTCAAGTCGCTTCTACGGCTAACATTTTCCTATAAATAGAGGGCTAAGTTAGAATTGAAAATCACACCGTAAAACAAAGTTTTCTCTTTCTCTCTATATTATCGAGTGTATTTTGTGAGTATTTAGATACTTTGAGTATTGATATTCATACGTGCAAGTTCTTCAAAGATTATTCGAAATCCTTCCGGCAAGTCGATTTTTTGAGGATAGTAGTGGATGTTATTTTTTTCAAATGATATTATTTCTTCAATATCATTATGTCAAATATCGGTTGGAACTTTTATCAAATTTGGAAATTTTTTCATGCTGGGGTTACTATTCATGAGTTACTATTCACGAGTTACTATTCACGAAAGTTACTATTCATGAGTTACTATTCACGAAGTTACTATTCACGAAAGTACTATTCATGAAGCGTGAAGATGTTTTTTTTTGTGGAATTTCTATCTTTTGGTGTTTGAGTTACTATTCACGATATCAAGACTATTCACGATATCAAGACTATTCATTTAATCATTTAAGACTATTCAACCTAAAATGAAAAATTTTCTTTTCGTCTAAAATATCTATTCGGATACTAGCTTTGATCAGATCCATGTTTTGATCATTCTCGAATTTTACACCACTATGATTATTTTGAGGTATTTTGGATGTATAGATTAGAGTTATGGATTTTATGAGAAAAGACTATTTTAAAAGTAACTATTTATAACTCCTGCATGTTAACTCCAAAATTGATGAAATTTTTATCGAGAGTACATCTATATAATATCATATCAGTACTGTGAATTTCGGAATTTTTGGATAAAAGTACAATTTATGATAAATGTTTAAATATTCTATGGTTTTGGCCATATGAAAAATAGTAAATGAATTTTTAAAATTTCGAGAAAAATATATGTTCAATATGGGACTATTTTATGCTAAATCCTTAAAAGAAATATTTTTAGAATCGATTTGGTATTTTTCATGAAAATGTTCTAGTTATGAGTAAATGAATTAAATATGTTATGTGAAGTAAGAAAATTGGAAAATATGATTTATTGGTTTGAGAATCATATATGAGATATATGCGCATTTTTATGAGGGTTTTGGTTAATGATGATGAAATCTTATGAGTTTGGCATTTTAGATGATTAAATGCATTAATTATTAAAGTGTAAATAATTGGATTAAATTATTTATAAGTTTGAGAAATGATTAAAATATTATTATAATATTAATAATATTAGATTATGAGATTTCTAAGTGATTTATAACATTTGGATTAAGGTGTTATAAATATGGATATGAATTTTATTATTAAACTTTATCTTTTCGTGTCGAGGTTACTACGCACGATACCTGGACTACGTATTTAACACGGGTACTATTCACAACAAATTGGTTTTTCTCCACCAAATTATCGTTGATTTATGAATCTTACTCTTGAAATTAAAACCATGTTTTGATTATATTATTTTTATATAACATTCTTATAACCCTAATGATGATATTTCTTCGACTCGAGTGTAAAGATGGGTAGATTATGGTACGATCGTGACCATAGGTTCTCTTCGCCAAGAAGGCAAAAGTTGAATTGTTGATCGGTATGATCATGATCATCATCATGAATTTACAATTGAATATTTTTAGCTTATATGCAAAGGTGGAATCGATCAACATGGTTATATTATTATTATATAACTTCCAAATATCGATAACGAATATCAAATGATGCAAAGATGAATGTCAGAATGCAAAGACGATTATGTCGAATATCTTTTGATCATATTGCAAAAGATGAATTATCGATGAATATCTTCGCTCGTAATGCAAAGATGAATTATTGATGAATATCTTTCGCTCAGAATGCAAAGATGAATTATTGATGAATATCTTCGCTCAGAATGCAAAGATGACCGATTGTTGAATATCTTTATTCAGAATGCAAAGATGAACTGTTGATGAATATCTTCGCCGTGCAGTAAAGATAAAAGATGAATTTATTAGTATGATTATGAACAGAATCGTGATTTCGTATAACCATGATATTTGATGTTTCGTGTAAAGACAGTGATGAAAATTATCTTCATTCCGGATGAGAAGAGGAATTTAGAATCACAATTATGATTATGAAGTTATTCATATGATTGTGGAAAGGAACCGCTGATTGATGTTTACAGGATAAAATATTGTTGGTGGATTTTTAATACGGAGAAGATAATAGACTTTATAGTCTATTCGACTCTTTTAATGGATCGCTTCGTTCACCGCAACTATGGTTGAAAAGTTTTATCATCTACCATATGTTCTAAATCTCCGATTCATTATCGATGAAGACTATTGATAATTTATTTATCTTTAGTCATAATATTCTTTATCGAGCTAGTTCAGGTTTCACCCTTTTGTTTCACAATTCCTTTCTGTGTAATAAAAGTGTAGTCGGGTCGAAATGGGGATAACAAGGAATGAATCTAGTGGTCTATAGTTGTTGAGGTTCTCCTAAAGAGTATGAAAATAATTTTATTGAGGGCTTTAGTGTGTCAGATTTTATACATCATTTAATAGTTATTTTTGGTGAATTAAATAGGTGAAAGTAACCCAACTTTGAAGGGTGTTTTGTCACTATCATACAAGATGTCTAATGACATACAAACTCGTGTTATCATAAGACATGGTTGTGTTTCATCCACTTGTCGAGTATATTTACAAGCACTACCTATATAATAATTGGTGTTTGTTTGGAGTATAATACCAAATTAGAGACAAGTGGAGATAATGATATGTCAAGAGAAGACTCACCATCGGGAAGAATACGATAGTAATCTTCTTGTTTTTCTTTGGGGTCTATCGGGTCAACCAAGGATAATTTCGTGCTATATGATGATATCTACCATAACCTAAAAGCATGGCCTCCCATGTACGGGTTTCTTGAGCACTTCCCAAAGATTCTAATTTCTAAAATGCTTTTTGACTATACCTTTATGTAAGGTGTCATCGCGACGTATCTACAGCTTGGTATATATTTGTATCCAAACTCACAAAGATATGTGTTGTTGTATTTTGCACGACAATTGTTGTAATAAAGTTGTAGTTGTTTTTCGCATCTATATATTTGTATTTGCACTCGTAATGGGTTGGATGGAATGGACCTATTTTGGGGTCGTTACATTTGGCATCGAGCTTAGGGATATGATCTCTATGAGATCGGGATTAGAACTCAGAGGGGAGAGATGAGTAAATCCTTCGCTAGTGTGTCCTACCTAAGCTTATTTGTTGGGTCACCATAATATCGGATATTATGTGATATGTTAATTTGTTAAATTAACCCTTGTTTTGAAGTCAGTATTCTAGAATGATATCCAAATACGTGAGAGATGAGCAATGGAGAAATCATGATGATGGGAGATAGAATCGAAATGAAAACAAGGTATTCTCAACTCTTTGAAATACTGTGTACGAAATTTCGGGGACTAAATTTCATAAGGAGGGAGATCAGAAGACCCCGAATTTTATGAAATAAAAGTATTCAATTTTCTTATAATTACTATTCAAGAAATGGTTAAATTGATAAAAGTTAAAGTTAAGGGTGATATATGAATTTTTTTCAAAATACACAAGTGGTTATAAAATATTCATCATTGTTTGGGAATATTCGTTTCGTCGTGGAATATTCTTTCCGCTTGGGAATATTCGTGACGACTGCCGTTAAACCATTTGTGGGCCCCATAACAAAATAATCCGTCGAATGAAGAAAACGACAAGTTCGAAGTTTTTATAAATAACTACAGTAATCGTTATCAAGTAACATCGTTGAATACCTTATTGGTAAAATAAAGTAATACGCTGTTGCAGCATAAAGAAGACACCAGACACAGACAAGATTTTTTCAATTATTGATTCTTACGTAAGAAGGCACTACTACTAATAATTGTTACAAAGAATTATCGCTCAATATTTTATTTTATTGATTCAATAATTGTCGCGTTGATATTTTATATTATTGTTGTTCAATAATTGTCATCGCACAATATTCTCATTATCGATCAATAATTCATATTATTTGAATAATATTATTAGATAACATTATTGGCAATGTCTAGAAAGTTCGCTCAAGGAGAGGTTTGGTCACCTAATCATGCCGCCAAGAAGGAGAAATCCTTATTGGAAAGCCCCCTCTCCCCGGAAACTCACTCGTCATATAAATGTGATTCTCGTAATATTATTTGTGAATAATTAATTATCGATTCATATGATAAGGAAATATTTATTTTATATGAATATAAATGATGGATTTATTTATGTGGTTATTAATGAAGGAATTAATGCCGAGATGTTTTATTTGTATTTTATTTGATCGAGGTATTAAAAGATCAAATCGGTGTTATTATAGCTTTATCATTGTGAGTTATAATATTTAATCCGACCGTTTGATCGTTGTAATTTTTGGATATGTTATACATATATAAGTTGAGTATATGTCCACAAATTTTGAACCGTTAAAATGAGCGATAATTTATTATGAATTTTAAGAGGTGATCGATTCGTAAATTAGGTTATAAATGATTTTGTGGAAAATTTAGAATCAGTGGGCCCCACTTGTGGTTGGTGAAAAAATGTGCTGAATTTTATTTCAAATGTGGTGGTGGAATAGTAGCAGTAAAGCCATCCATCAGTAGCAGTGTCAAGTTCATTTTGCTACGGCTAACATTTTCCTATAAATAGAGGGCTAAGTTAGAATTGAAAATCACACCGTAAACAAAGTTTTTTTCTCTCTCTCTATATTATCGAGCGTATTTTGTGAGTATTTTGAGTATACTTTGAGTATTGCTATTCATACTGCAAGTTCATTCAATCATATCCATATTCCAAATCAAGTATCGATTCTTTGAGGTAAGTGGATGTTATTTTTTCTCAAATGATATTATTTCTTCAATATCATTATGTCGAAAATATCGTTGGAACTTTTATCAAATTTGGAATTTTTTTTTCATGTCGGGTTACTTATTCACGAGTTACTATTCACGAAGTTACTATTCACGAAGTTACTATTCATGAGTTACTATTCACGAGTTACTATTCACTAGTACTATTCATGAAGCGTGAAGATGTTTTTTTGTGGAATTTCTATCTTTTGGTGTTTGAGTTACTATTCACGATACTCAAGACTATTCACGATACCATGACTATTCACTTATCATTCAAGACTATTCACCAAAAAATGAAAATTTTTCTTTTCATCTAAAATATCTATTCGGATACTAGCTTTGATTGTATCCATAATGTTTTGATCATTCTTGAATTTTACACCACTATGATTATTTTGAGGTATTTTTGGATGTATAGATTAGAGTTATGGATTTTATGAGAAAAGACTATTTTAAAAGTAACTATTTATAACTCCTCATGTTAACTCCAAAATTGATGAAATTTTTATTGAGAGTACATCTATATAATATCGCTAGTACTGTGAATTTCGGAATTTTTGGATAAAAGTACAATTTATGATAAATGTTTAAATATCTTGGTGGTTTTGGCCATATAAAAAATAGTAAATGAATTTTTAAAATTTCGAGAAAAATATATGTTCAATATGGGACTATTTTATGCTAAATCCCGTAAAAGAAATATTTTTAGAACTGATTTGGTATTTTCATGAAAATGTTCTAGTTATGAGTAAATGAATTAAATATATGTTATGTGAAGTAAGAAAATTGGAAAATATGATTTATTGGTTTGAGAATCATATATAGAGATATATGCAGATTTTTATGAGGGTTTTGGTTAATGATGATGAAATCTTATGAGTTTGGCATTTTAGATGATTAAATGCATTAATTATTAAAGTGTAAATAATTGGATTAAATTATTTATAAGTTCGAGAAATGATTAAAATATTATTATAATATTAATAATATTAGATTATGAGATTTCTAAGTGATTTATAACATTTGGATTAAGGTGTTATAAATATGGATATGAATTTTATTATTAAACTTTATCTTTTCGTGGTCGAGGTTACTATGCACGATACTGGACTACGTATTTAACACGGGTACTATTCACAACAAATTGGTTTCTTCTCCACCAAATTATCGCTGATTTATGAATCTTACTCTTGAAATTAAAACCATGTTTTGATTATATTATTTTATATAACATTCTTATAACCCTAATGATGATATTTTTCGACTTGAGTGTAAAGATGGGTAGATTATTGGTATGATCGTGACCATAGGTTCTCTTTCGCCAAGAGTGCAAAAGTTGAATTGTGTTGACCGGTATGATCACGACCATTGAATTTACAATTGAATATTTTTAGCTTAAGTGCAAAGGTGGATCGATCAACATGGTTATAATTATTGTTATATAACTTCAAATGATTATGATTTCGATTTATATAAGGCAAAAGATATCGATGAATATCTTCGCTCAGAATGCAAAGACGACTGTTGTTGTTGAATATCTTTACTCAGAAAGTGCAAAAAGATGAATTATTGATGAATATCTTTCGCTCAGAATGCAAAGATGATTTGTTGTTGAATATCTTTAGCCAGAGTGCAAAAGATGAATTATTGATGAATATCTTCGCTCGTGAATGCAAAGATGATCGTTGTTGAATATCTTTACCAGTAGTGTAAAGATGAATCGTTGATGAATATTTAGTAAAAGATGAATTTATTAGTATGATTATGAACAAGAACCGTGATTTGGTATAACCATGATATTTGATGTTTGTGTAAAGACAGTGATGAAAATTATCTTCATTCCTGGATGAGAAGAGGAATTTAGAATCACAATTATGATTATGAAGTTATTCATATGATTGTGGAAAGGAACCGCTGATTGATGTTATGTGATAAAATATTGTGGTGGATTTTTAACGTGGAGAAGATAATAGATTTTATAGTCTATTCGACTCTTTAATGGATCGCTTCATTCACCGCAACTATGGTTGAAAAGTTTTATCATCTACCATATGTTCTAAATCTCGATTCATTATCGATGAAGACTATTGATAATTTATTTATCTTTAGTCATAATATTCTTTATCGAGCTAGTCAGGCTCACCCTTTTGTTTCACAATTCCTTTCGTGTAATAAAAGTGTAATGGGTTGAGCGGGGATAACAAGGGAATAGAATCGGTGGTCTATAGTTGTTGAGGTTCTCCCTAAAGAGTATGAAAATAATTTTATTGAGGGCTTTAGTGTGTCAGATTTTATACATCATTTAATAGTTATTTTTGGTGAATTAAATAGGTGAGGCGAACCCAACTTTGGAAGGGTGTTTTGTCACTATCATACAAGATGTCTAATGACATACAAACTCGTGTTATCATAAGACATGGTCAGGGCTCATCCACTTGTCGAGTATATTTACAAGCACTACCTATATAATTCAAGTGTTTGCTTGGAGTATAATACCAAATTAGACATGTGGGCCCCATGTGGAGATAATGATATGGAAAATTCTAGAATTGAGTGGGCCCCACTTGTGGTTGGTGAAGAAATGTGCTGAATTTTATTTCAAATGTGGTGGGTGGCAATAAGTAGCAGTAAAGCCATCGTGTAGCGTGAAAAAAGTCCGCTTGGTAATTAACATTTTCTATAAATAGAAGGCTAAGTTAGAATTGAAAATCACACCGAAACAAAGTTTTCTCTCTTTCTCTCTCTATATTATCGAAATGTATTTGTGAGTATTTAGATACTTTGAGAGTTTGTCAAGATAAGTTTCATTCAAAGATCACTTCCCACCTTTCCTTCCGGCACTTGATTCTTTGAGGTAAGGGATATTTTTTTTTTCGTAATGATATTATTTCTTCAATATCATTATGCTAAAATGTTGATCTGAAGTTTTTATCAAATTTGGAACTTTTTACGTATGGGGTTATTTATTCATGAGTTCTTTATTCACGAGTTACTATTCATGAGTTACTATTCACGAGTTCTTATTCACGAAAGTACTATCTACGAAGCGTGAAGATGTTTTTTGTGGAATTTCTATCTTTTGGTGTCGAGAGTTACTATTCACGATATGTCTAAGACTATTATTCACGATACTCTGACTATTCACGTGATACTAAAGACTATTCAATAGAAAAAATAAAATTTCTTCTTTTCAAAAAATATCTATTCGATACTAGCCTGATTGTATCCATGTTTTCGATCATTCTTCGAATTTTACACCACTATGATTATTTTTGAGGTATTGTTGGACATGGATAAAACAAAGTACTAATCCTTAATCCTTAATCCTTGTCATTTTGTTTCACCGGATTCGTTCTTTAAAAAATATTTTCATCATCCTCGCCTTAAATGATGATATTATTGAATATCTTTAGCCTTTATAGTGCAAAGATGAATGATTTCGAAGAATATCTTTGGCCCCGAAAGTAAAAGATGAATATGTGTTTAAATGAACATGACCGATCGATGAATATCTTTGGCAGAAGATGCAAAGATGAACAGTGTTTAAATGAATATGACCGATCGATGAATATCTTTGACCTTTAGTGCAAAGATGAACAGTGTTGAGATTAACACGACCGAATTGATAAATATCTTCGGCCAGAGCGCAAAGATGAATATTTGATTTGAGATGAATATTGATTGATGTTACAGGATAAAATATTGATGATGGACTATTAAATTCATAGATTATAGTAGATTTCATTCTCTACGTAACTCTTCTATGAATTATTATTTCATTGCTAATATCGATCCAAAACTTGTTGCTCATCAGATTCTATTAAATTTTTCCCTCGTGAAGACTAACGATAATTTGTCAGATATTATCTTAGTCATAATATTCTTTACCGAGCTATTAAGCTCACCCTTTTCCTTTTGTTCCATTCTTCGTGGAGGCTAGAATATATGAAAGATGCAGTCTGGGTATGGAATGAAGGTTTTAGAAAGGATTGTTTAGTAGTCCTCACCATTTTGTAAAATAATGTATCAATAAATGTGATGAGAATTTATTTGAGTATAAATATTATCTGTAAGATAATATTTGTATTTAAACCCAAGTTTTATCATTGTAATAATAAAGTTGTAGTTGTTTCATACCACGTATATATGACAACTCGTAATGGGTGATGTATACCTATTTTGGGGCGCCACAGGTTGGTATCGAGCTTAGGGATATGATCTACGGCGGAGATCGGGAAATAGAACTAGGAGGGAGCAGACGAGTAAATCCTTCGCAGTGTGTCCTACCTAAGCTTATTTGTTAGTTAGTCAAGATATAGGGATATTATGTGATATATTGATTTCCTTAATTAACCCTTGTTTTATGATAAAGATTTGAGAATGTTTAATCGAATAATATTACAGTGGAGTAAATGAGACCGTGGAGATGCCTCATCTTTACCAACGAGAGAGAACGCGGTAACAGTCAAGCAATGTTCTCCCGTGAACAACACCACCGGCGGATGATGAACGAGGGATGTTTAGAAGCTTTTGCAGCTCATGCAAAATCGACGAGGAGACTCGTGTTCAAAATATGTGAGGAAATGATAGAATTCACGTTGTCACAGCCCAAGAAGATTCAAAGAGTTGGGACCACTGAAATTTAAGGGAAAGCAGATCCGATCATGCCATGAAACACGGTCAAATAAATTACCAAGATATTCGATGTCTTGGGATGCACGGAGGAACAGAAGGTTCCATTCGCCACCTTTTATGTTCCGTGGCGAAAGCAGATTCATTGGTGGGAGTCTGTGAAGCGTGTACCCATCCAAACCGCACTCAAAGATGTCTTGGGAGACGCGTTTCAGAGACTATTTAATGACAAATACTTTCCGAAAGTGTTCGTCTATATGAAGGAAGTGGAGTTCATCGATTAGATCAAAACAACATGATTAAGTGTCTCAAAGACGAGGCAAAGTTTGCAGAGTTATCCGTGTTGCACCTCATTTGGTGGAGAATGAGGAACGATGACGCGGATGTTTCTTAGAGGTTTCAAACCCTAAGATACGCCAAGATCTCATTTCTCATAAACTTTCTCTTTATTCAGATGTCAAAATGGCTCAACTATTAGAAATGTAGATAACGCAGTACGGCCAACCGAGGACCATAACCAGGATCGCATCGTAGATAGCAATCAATGTAATAATGATAACTCGGAGAAAGAAATAGACAGACGTAAATGGTAACCACTCGGTGGTAATCATGGTCATGAAAAAGGTAAGAAGCGAAGTCGTGGAGGAGATTTTAAAAAGAGGAGATTTAATAACGACTATGTGAAGACGACAAAGGTCTTAAGAAGAATCGGTTCTAGGGAGGAGAATCCACCACCGGTCATATGCTACAAATGCGGAAAAGAGGGATATATCACCAAACCGCCCACAACAATTCAAGGTATGCTATAGTTGTGGAAAGGAAGGACATATCGCCGAGATCAGATGTCTGGTAGAATAAACCTAGTTCAATGGATGGGACGGTGACTAAAAGATCGTTCGTAAAAGTCAAAGTCAACGATTCCGGAAGAGCGTTTGTGTGGATCGGTCATAATGCGAGGAACCCAAACGAGGGTGATCACGGGTAAGCTATTTATAAATTCTTCAAGTTTATACTTTACTGAGCACCTAAGTGTTACCCATTCATTTATCTCTCCGCATGTGCTCAACGCTTAAACTCGACTCCAGGAGAAATTAGACTTTGACCTATCTCGTGGAAACTCCGTTAGGAGAAACTTTCATCACATCCATCTGCTTATAAATCTTGTTTGATTCAAGTTGGCACCATCACCTTACCTGGTTGACCTTATCTCTTTAAAGATACTTGCTTTTGATGTGATTTTAGGGATTGATGGTTAACTACTCATCATGCCAAAATTGATTGTTTTCGTAAAAGGTTGTTAGTTTTCATATTCCTAACCAACCCCGTAGACAATTCAATCTGCCAACTAAACCATTAAAATCAATCACTATCATATCTAATCATAAAGCTATTCGTTTATCAAAAAAACGGATGTCAAGCTTTCTTAGCCCATGTTATGGATTTGAATAAAGACATCAAATTTGAATAATATTCCCGTTGTTATTGACTTTCCTGACGATTT
>JAINUW010000207.1:0-112927 GCA_020205615.1 Panax quinquefolius
GTACGTAAACAACTACAACTTTATTATTACAACAAGAAACTGTGGAGTTTAAATACAAATATTATCTTCTAGATAATATTTATACTCAATAAAACTCCTCATCACATTTATCGATTCATTATTTTACAAAATGGTGAGGACTACTAAACAATCCTTTCTAAAACCTTCATTCCATACCCCGACTGCATCGCTATATATTCTCGCCTCCCGAGAAGAATGGAACAAAAAGGAAAAGGGTGAGCTCAACTAGCTCAAGAAAAGAATATTATGACTAAGATAATATACAACAAATTATCGTTAGTCTTCAACAGGAAAAATTTAATGTAATACAATGTATACAACAAATTTTAAATCAATATTCGCAGCTGAAATAATAATTCATTAGAAGAGTTAAGTAGAGAATGCAAACTACTATCTTCTATGTATGAATTTAAAAGTTCATCGCTCATCTTTTATCCCTACAACAACAATCAATATACATCCGAATCAAATATTCATCTTTGCACTACAAGCCAAAGATATTCATCACGGTCATGTTCATTTAAACACTGCTCATCTTTGCACCATGTGCCAAAGATATTAATCGTCGGTCATGTTCATCTCAACACTGCTCATCTTCGCACTACAAAGCCAAAGATATTCTTCAGAAATCATTCATCTTTGCACCATGTGCCAAAGATATTCAATAATATCATCATTTAAGACCGAGGATGATGAAAATATTTTAAAGAACGAATCCAGTGGAAACAAAACGACAAGGATTAAGGATTAAGGATTCAGACTTTGTTTTATCCATGTCCAACAATACCCCAAAAATAATCACGGTGGTGTAAAATTCAAGAATGATCAAAACACGGATACAATCAAAGCTTAGAGATCCGTATAGATATTTTGGACTTAAAAGAAGAAATTTTATTTTCTATGAATAAAGGTCAGATATCGTGAATAAGGTCAGATACTTGAATAAGGCCAAGACACGTGAATAAGAATTCCGACACCAAAAGATAGAAATTCCACAAAAAAACATCTTCACGCTTCATTTAATAAGACTCGTGAATAAGAATCGTGAATAGTAACTCATGAATAAGAACTCGTGAATAAGAACTCATGAATAAGAACTCCCCGAGCATGAAAAAGTTCCAAATTTGATAAAACTTCAGATCAACATTTCAAAGATAATGATATCAAGAAATAATATCATTACATAAAAAAAATAATATCCCTTACCTCAAAGAATCAAGATTTCTAAGGAAAGGCTCAAGTGATGTCGAATGAAACTTGTAATCAACAAAGAACTCTCAAAGTATCTAAATACTCACAAAATACTCAATAATATAGAGAGAGAAAGAGAGAAAACTTTGTTTCGGTGTGATTTTTCAATTCTAACTTCAAGCCTCTATTTATAGAAAATGTTAGCCGTCAAGCGAGTATTTGACCTCGCTACCGATGGCTTTAATCGCTACTATTGCCACCCACCACATTTGAAATAAAATTCAGCACATTTCTTCACCAACCACAAGTGGGGCCCACTCAATTCTAGAATTTTCCACCAAAATCAATTATAACCCTAATTTCCTAATCGTACACCTCTTAAAATTCATAACAAATCATTCGTGCATTTTTAACGGCTCAAAATTTGTGGACATATACTCAACTTATGTATGTATAACATACCCAAAATTACCACAATCCAAACTATTTGATTAAAAATTATAACCCCAAGAATATATCTCAAAAACCCCGATTTAATTTTTAATACCTCCAACTGCAAAATACCGATAAAACACCTCAACAATAATTTCTTCATTTATAACACATAAATAAATCCATCATTTATATCCACATAAAATAAATATTTCTTTATCATATGAATCAATAATTAATTATTCACAAATAATATTACGTAATCACAATTATGACAACCAGCCGCTCCTGTGAAAGCAGGGCTTTCCGATAAGGATTTCTCCTTATCGCCGCGTAATTAGGTGACCAAACCTCTCCTCGATGTAACTTTCTAGACATTGCCAATAATGCTATCTAATAATATTATTCAAATAATATGAATTATTGATCCGATAACGGAGATAATGTGCAAGTGACAATTATTGAACAACAATAATATAAAATATCAACGCAAAGAATTATCGAATCAATAAAATAAAATATCAACAATAACTCACCGTGAAAATTATCGAGTAAAGGCCTTCTCACGTAAGGATCAATAATTCAACAACATCGCGTAATACCGCGCCATCGCATCAGGCAACCACGCCAGACATCAGATTTTAACCACCGTATTCCAACAATTTTAATCTGTGAATAACTACGCCGTTATTTTTAACCAACTTATATTTGTCTGCTTTCTTCATCCAATCGCTCAAGCATGGGGACTACACATGGTCGCTACCGTCAGATTTAATATTCCCCGACAAAGATTTAATATTCCACCACCAAACGAATATTCCCCGTCAAAAATGAATATTTTATAACCACTTGCTTATTTTGAAATATTTCAAGATTTAACCCTTAACTATCCACATTAATCAAATCAACCCTTACTATTTCAAAATAATAAATAAAGGAAATTCCTTTATTTAAAAAATTTGGGGTCTTACAAATAGTAATTACCTTTGTGAATAAGAATTACCTTTTGTGAATAAGAATTACCTTCACAATAGTATTTACCTTCACAATAGTAATTACCTTCTTCAATAGTAATTACCTTCGCCAATAGTAATTACCTTCGCCAATAGTAATTATCCTTCGCAAATAGTAGTCATTCCTTCAATATTACCAAAAGTTAATCGCTTCTTCTGATTGTTCCAAGGGTTAATTACCCCTTCGCAAATAGTAGTTGTCTCTTCAATATTACCAAGAGTCATTTCTTGACCCTTCGTTAGCACCAAGAGCCACCTCGCTTTTCTATAAATAGAAAGCTCATTCCTTCATTATTTCTTACTTAATTCAATCAAACTCTGTAGAGAGAAACTATAGAGAAAGAAGAAAAAAGTATTTTCACTACTTCACTTTTCCAATATCAAATCTCTTCTAAGGTAGGAATATTATTTATCAGACCAGTAAGGGTGTTATTTTTTTTATTCATGAAGAGAACGTCGTTATTCCATTCTTTATTATTCTCGTTGAATAACTCGTAAAAGTGGCATACCCTATATACATGACCTGATATGCGGAATACCCTATACTTGGTGAAACTTTATATTATTCCATTCTTATTTATTCTCGGCTGAATAACTCAGATACGCGGAATCCCCTATACTTGGTGATATTATTCTATTATTTTATTATTCGTTGGAACATCCTCGTCGTGTTTTACGCCGCACTCGGTTCCGCCTTCTTTTATTATTCGCTTTTATTATTCTATTGGAATATCCTGCTCAGGTGTTTTACACCCGACCGGTTCCGCCTTTTTATTATTCTCAGATTTATTATTCCGTTGAATAACTCCGTCTGCATGGCACCGCATTGCATGGTGATTTCTTTTGTTATTTCATTCGCTATTATACTCAAATAAGTTAAAATTTTGACTTCTATACTCCATGAATTTAGTGGAATATCCTCGATATTTAAGGCTTCATCCAAAGATTTTAATGAAAATATTTTTCCGAGCATTCTTGAATTTTACTCTACAAAGCAAAGATCATGTTCACAATTTGGACGTTATTAGTTCCCTAATAAATTAATTCGTGAACTTGTTTTATTGAATTATTATGTCATCATCATCATCCTCATGTTATATTATGTTATCTTGGCTTATATTCGTAGATGAACTTAGTATGATTACGCACTGAGGATCATTCTAAGATAATCACGTGGCTTCGATATAAATGATGTGACAAAAGTCCAAGTGGGCCTCAGAATGCAGTTGATGAATAGTTTTTGGTATGATTATGACTGACGGGTGATTCTTATAGTAACTTAACCATTGATAATTTGATGAAAATCCTCGACTGGTAGGCATGGATGATTAGATATTGTGGTTTATTCATTAAACCGAGTCTTTAGTGATAAAATTGATGAAAACCTTTTTAAACCTAAAAGATAGTAGACTTTATTTTCTACTTGACTTTTTAATGGATCAGATATTCCACCGCAGCTTAAACCTGGTTGTCTATTGTATTTTATCAGCTTAACATTGTTCAAGACTATTGATAATTTATTCGCATTATCTTAGTTATAATATTTCATTGGGCTAGTTGAGCTCACCCCTTTCTTTCACCGTTTCTTCTGTGAAATGAGAATATATTTGGGACGAGCCTGGGAAAAGAGTGATGGTCCCGAAGATAAGATTAGAGTCCTCACTATTCTCGCTAAATAGTGTGACAATAAATGTAATGAGGACTCCTCGAGTATGGATATTGTCTCTAAATGACAATATGAAAGTAGTATGCACACCTGCCAATCATGTTTGATGATAAAGCATATACTTTGTAATAATCTTATTCATTTATTAATAAAAAGTATTAATTTATTAAAGGCTTTTAATTATCTACATGATGTCTTCTTTTTATAATATGTGATAAACCCATAGTTTTAAGCAATGCTTTTAGAATAATGATGATGATCATTCTAATGAGATCTAAATTCTTGAAAGCTTAAAACTAAAATAGTTCCCAATCATTGGATTACTAAATTGGGGATTAGTGAATCCGGATAGATTGGTAATGACGCTGTGCTTGCTCATGGATGAGGATGATCGATCTAATGATCATTTGTGTGGAGACACCAAAGCAAGTATGTAGTGCTTATTAGAGAATAAGTTCAACCGAACGTGGCTCGCTAAGGAATCTTTCAGAAGACCTAAAATTTTTAAAATAAAAGGAATTTCCTTTATTTATTATTTTAAAATAGTAAGGGTTGATTTGATTAATGTGGATAGTTAAGGGTTAAATACTTAAATATTTCAAAATAATGTTGGTTATAAAATATTCATTTTTGTTCTGGGAATATTCGCTTGGTCGTGGAATATTCAGCATCGTAGGGAATATTCGTACGACGGCATGCGTATGCAATGTGTGGGCCCCATAACTGAAAAGCTTATTGGATGAGGAAAACGACAAAGTTTGGGTGGTTATAAATAACGCCAGAAGTTGTTATCAAGTAAGATCGTTGAATACCCTGAATGGTTAAAATATAAAGAATACTGGCGTGGTCGCATAAAGAGCATTACCAGATTGCAGATAAAGATTGTTGAATTATCGATCCTTACGTAAGATGGCACTACTCAATAATTTTCACAAAGAGTTACCGCTCAATATTTTATTTTATTGATTCAATAATTGTCTTGCGTTGGTATTTTATATTATCGTTGTTTCAATAATTGTCAACGCACAAAGATTTCCATTATCGATCAATAATTCATATTATTTGAATAATATTATTAGATAACATTATTGGCAATGTCTAGAAAGTTCTGCTCCAAGGAGAGGTTTGGTCACCTAATTCGCCAAGAAGAGAGAGATCCTTATCGAAAGCCCCTCTTCCCTAGAACTACTGTCATATAATTGTGATTCTCGTAATATTATTTGTGAATAATTAATTATTGATTCATATGATAAGGAAATATTTATTTTATATGAATATAAATGATGGATTTATTTATGTGGTTATTAATGAAGAAATTATTGCTAAGATGTTTTATCAAGATTTTATCGGATCGAGGTATTAAAAGATCAAATCAAGTTTTTACATATTTTATTGTGTGAGTTATAATATTTAATCCCGACCGCTGGATCGTTGTAATTTTTGGATATGTTATACATATATAAGTTGAGTATATGTCTACAAATTTTGAACCGTTAAAATGAATTTTAATGATTTGTTATAAATTTTAAGAGGTGTCCGATTCGTAAATTAGGTTATAAATGATTTGGTGGAAAATTTAGAATTGGTGGGCCCCACTTGTGGTTGGTGAAAAATGTGCTGAATTTTATTTCAAATGTGGTGGGTGGCAATAGTAAAGGTAAAGCCATCGTGTAAAGTGCAGTCAAAGTCTCGCTTTGCGGGCTAACATTTTCCTATAAATAGAGGCTAAGTTAGAATTGAAAATCACACCGTAAACAAAGTTTCTCTCTTTCTCTATATTATCGAAATGATTTTGTGAGTATTTAGATACTTTGAGAGTTGTTGTTCAAGACAAGTTTCATTCAAAGATCACTCCGACCTTTCCTTCCAAGTATCGATTCTTCGAGGTGGATATTATTTTTTTTCAGAATGATATTATTTCTTCAATATCATTACGTGAAATGTCGATCCGAAGTTTTATCAAATTTGGAACTTTTCATGTCGGGTTACTATTCATGAGTTACTATTCACGAGTTACTATTCATGAGTTACTATTCACGAAGTTACTATTCACGCAGTACTATTCATGAAGCGTGAAAATGTTTTTTTTGTGGAATTTCTATCTTTTGGTGCTTCTGAGTTACTATTCACGATATGTTACTATTCACGATACTAGACTATTCACGATACTCTAAGACTATTCACCAAAAATGAAATTTCTTCTTTTCGTTCAAAATATCTATTCCGGATACTAGCTTTGATTGTATCCATGTTTTGATCATTCTCAATTTTACACCACTATGATTATTTTTGAGGTATTTTCGACGTGGATAAAACCAAGTACGAATCCTTAATCCTTAATCCTTGTCATTTTGTTTCAATCGGATTCGCTTCTTTTAAAAATATTTTCATCATCCTTTACCTTAAATGATGATATTATTGAATATCTTCGCCTCGTAGAAGTAAAGATGAATGATTTTCAAGAATATCTTTCGCCCGTAGAAGCAAAGATGAAAGCAGTGTTTAAATGAATACGACCGACCGATGAATATCTTTGGCCTTTAGTGTAAAGATGAACAGTGTTGAGATGAACATGACCGATTGATGAATATCTTTGGCCTTTAGTGCAAAGATGAACAGTGTTGAGATTGAACACGACCGATTGATGAATATCTTTGGCCCGTAGAGCAAAAGATGAATATTTGATTCGAGATGAATATCGATTGATGTTACAGGATAAAATATTGATGATGGACTGTTAAATTCATAGATTATAGTAGATTTCATTCTCTACGTAACTCTTCTATGAATTATTATTTTCACCGTAATATTGATCCGAAACTTGTTGCTTATTGATTCTATCGATTTTTCCTCGTTGGAGACTAACGATAATTTGTTGTATATTATCTTAGTCATAGTATTCTTTATCGGGCTAGTTGAGCTCACCCTTTTTCTTGTTATTCCATTTTTTCTTCTCAGAGGCTAAGAATGTACGAAGTATTAATCTGGGGTATGGAATGAAGGTTCTAGAGAGAGTTGTTTAGTAGTCCTCACCATTTTGTAAAATAATGTATCAATAAATGTGATGGGGATTTATTTGAGTATAGATATTGTCTAAAAGATAATATTTGTATTTAAACTCACGCTTTTATCGTTGTAATAATAAAGTTGTAGTTGTTGCTTCGCACTCATGTATTTGGCGACTCGTGAATGGGTTGGTGTATACCTATTTTGGGGGGCGCCAAATACCTAATGGAGTTTTTACTCATTTCGTCAATAGGAATTCTCGTAGTGATAGTAATACAAGTGATCCTTGGACTTGAGATCATCATAAGATTCGTGTATTGATGAGTTATACTTTGACTTATTCCTTAAGACCCTTAGGGTATATCAAAGTGGTATGCTTGGGTATAACAAGTCGTATATGGAGATAATATATGATCAATAAAGAATCTACCACTCTAATAAAGTCAAGAGAAATGTCCTATGTGATTCGATAAATGACAACCCAAAGAGTCCTGGTTATAAGTAATGAAATTAGAAAGGAGCTTCTAATTTGCATTATTTGGAGTTGTCAGGTATTAAGGATCGAAATACATATAATTAAATAAAATAAGACTTGATAAAGAATTCCATGTCTTATATTTAATTGGGACATCAGATGGTTGAAGGATTGAATTGTCATTTTTTAAGACCTCAAATTTTTTAAATAAAAAGGAATTTCCTTTATTTATTATTTTGAAATAGTAAGGGTTGATTTGATTAATGTGGATAGTTAAGGGTTAAATACGCAAATATTTCAAAATAAGCAAGTGGTTATAAAATATTCATTTTTGCTTGGGAATATTCGTCATTTGGTCGTGGAATATTCAGATCGTTTGGGAATATTCGTACGATTACAAGTTTAATTAAAAGCCCATGTGTGGGCCCCATAAATCTGGAAAGTCAAATTGGATGAAGAAAACGACAAATATAAGTTGGTTAAAAAATAACATGAAGTTAAAATCAAGCAAGTAAGATCGTTGAATACCAAATGGTTAAAATACAAAGAATACGCGCGTGGTCGCACAAAAGAAGACACCAGACGCATAAGATTGTTGAATTATCGATCCTTACGTAAGAAGGCACTACTACTCAATAATTTTCACAAGAGTTATCGCTCAATATTTTATTTTATCGATTCAATAATTCGTCGCATTGATATTTTATATTATTGTTGTTCAATAATTGTCACCACATTATCTCCATTATCGATCAATAATTCATATTATTTAAATAATATTATTAGATAGCATTATTGGCAATGTCTAGAAAGTTTCACAAGGAGAGGTTTGGTCACCTAATCAAGGCCAAGAAGGAGAAATCCTTATCTGAAAGCCCCTCTTCCTCGAACTACCGTCATTATAATCAGGATTCTCAGAATATTATTTGTGAATAATTAATTATCGATTCATATGATAAAGAAATATTTATTTTATGTGGATATAAATGATGGATTTATTTATGTGGTTATAAATGAAGAAATTATTGTTGAGGTGTTTTATCAAGATTTTACCGATCGAGGTATTAAAATTAAATCGTGTTTTTTCAGATATATCATGGGGTTATAATTTTTAATCCGACCGTTTGATTGTGGTAATTTTTGGGTATGTTATACATACATAAGTTGAGTATATGTCCACAAATTTTGAACCGCTAAAAATGCACTAATGATTTGTTATGAATTTTAAGAGGTGCTCTGATTCAAAATTAGGTTTATAATTGATTTTGGTGGAAAATTTAGAATTGAGGGCCCCACTTGTGGTTGGTGAAGAAATGTGCTGAATTTTATTTCAAATGTGGTGGTGGCAATAGTAGTGTAAAGCCATCGTGTAACAGTCAAGTCCGCTTTCTACGGCTAACATTTTCCTATAAATAGAGGGCTAAGTTAGAATTGAAAATCACACCGTAAACAAAGTTTTTTCTTTCTCTCTATATTATCGAGCGATTTTGTGAGTATTTAGATACTTTGAGAGTTGTTGCTCAAGATAAGTTTCATTCAAAGATCACTTCGACCTTCCTTCCAAGCAATCGATTCTTTCGAGGTAAGTGGATATTTTTTTTTTCAGAATGATATTATTTCTTCAATATCATTACGTCAAATGTCGATTGAAGTTTTTATCAAATTTGGAACTTTTTCATGCTCTGGGTTACTATTCATGAGTTACTATTCACGAAGTTACTATTCATGAAGTTACTATTCACGAAGTTACTATTCACTTAGTACTATTCATGAAGCGTGAAAATGTTTTTTTTGTGGAATTTCTATCTTTGGTGTTTGAGTTACTATTCACGATACTAAGACTATTCACGATACTAAGACTATTCACGATACTAAGACTATTCATCTAAAAAATAAAATTTCTTCTTTTTCGTCTAAAATATCTATTCGGATACTAGCTTTGATCAGATCCATGTTTTGATCATTCTCGAATTTTACACCACTACGATTATTTTTGAGGTATCATTCGACATGGATAAAACAAAGTACTAATCCTTAATCCTTAATCCTTGTCATTTTGTTTCACCGATTCGCTCTTTAAAAATATTTTTCATCATCCTCGCCTTAAATGATGATATTATTGAATATCTTTCGCCCTCAGAAGCAAAGATGAATGATTTCAAGAATATCTTCGGCCTCCAGTAGTGCAAAGATGAAATGTGTGTTTAAATGAATACGACTAATCGATGAATATCTTGGCCCAGTAGTGCAAAGATGAACAGTGTTGAGATGAACACGACCGATCGATGAATATCTTCGGCCAGTAAAAAAAAGATGAATATTTGATTTGAGATGAATATCGATTGATGTTACAGGATAAAATATTGATGATGGACCGTTAAATTCATAGATTATAGTAGATTTCATTCTCTACTTAACTCTTCTATGAATTATTATTTCACCGCTAATATTGATCTAAAACTTGTTGTCTATCAGATTCTATTAAATTTTTCCTCGTTGAAGACTAACGATAATTTGTCAGATATTATCTTAGTCATAATATTCTTTATCGAAAGCTAGTTGAGCTCACCCTTTTCCTTTTTGTTCCATTCTTCTCGTGAGGCTAGAATATATGAAAGTACGTAGCTCTGGAAAAATGGAATGAAGGTTTTAGAAAGGATTGTTTAGTAGTCCTCACCATTTTTGTAAAATAATGTATCAATAAATGTGATGAGGATTTATTTGAGTATAAATATTGTCTGTAAGATAATATTTGTATTTAAACTCACGCTTTTATCGTTGTAATAATAAAGTTGTAGTTGTTTCGCACTCATGTATCGACAACTCGTAATGGGTGATGTATACCTATTTTGGGGCGCCACAGCTTGGTATCGTAGTTAGGATATGATCTCCATGAGATCGGGAATAGAACTAGAGGGGAGAGACGAGTAAATCCTTCGCTAAAGGTGTCCTACCTAAGCTTATTTGTTAGTTGGTCAAAGATATAGGATATTATGTGATATATTGATTTTTAATTAACCCTTGTTTTACGACAAAGATTTGAGAATGTCGAATCGAGAATATTAATAAAGGAGTAAATGAGACCGTGGAGATGCTCGTATTTTACCAACGAGGAGAACGCAGCAACAGTCGGGCAATGTTCCTCCCGTGAACAACACACAATCGAGCGATGATGAACGAGGGATGTTTAGAAGTTTTTATAGCTCATGCAAAATCGCATTTTAGGAGACTCGTGTTCAAAATATGTGAGGAAATGATAGCAATTCACAAGTTGTCACAAATGCAAGCGCTCAAAGAGTTGGGACCACCTGTAATTTAAGGGAAAGCCGATCCCATCACGGCGAAACACGGGTCAAACAAATTACCAAGATATTCGATGTCTGGGATGCACGAGGAACAGAGGTTCCATTCGCCACCTTTATGTTCCGTGGCGAAAGGCAGATCATCGGTGGGAGTCTCTGAAGTTGCACTCCATCCAAACCGCAAGACTCAAAGATGTCTGGGAGACGTTTCAGAGACTATTTAATGACAAATACTTTCCGAAAGTGTTCGCTATATGAAGGAAGTGGAGTTCATCGATTAGAACAAAACAACACGACGGTGTCTCAAAGACGAGGCAAAGTTTGCAGAGTTATCCGTGTTCAGACCTCATTTGGTGGAGAATGAGGAACGATGACGCTGGATGTTTCTTAGAGGTTTGAAACCCCAAGATACGCCAAGATCTCATTTTCATAAACTTTTCTTTATTCAGACATGTCAAAATGTGGCTCAATTATTAGAGCGAGATAACGAGTACGGCCAATCGAGGGACCATAACCGTGGATCGCACTCGTAGATAAGCAGCCAATGTAATAATGATAACTCATGAGAAAGAAACAGATTTGATGTAAATGGTAACCACTCGGTGGTAATCATGGTCATGAAAATGTAAGAAGCGAAGTCAGAGGAGATTTTAAAAGAGGAGATTTAACAACGACTATGTGAAGACGACACGTGTTTAAGAAAGAATCGGGTTCTAAGGGAGGAGATCGACCACCCATTATATGCTACAAAATGCGAAAAGAGGGACATATCACCAAACCGCCCACAACAGCTCAAGGTATGCTATAGTTGTGGAAAGGAAGGACATATCGCCGAGATTGTACGCAGAATAAACCTAGTTCAATGGGGACGGTGACTCAAAAGATCGTCCCGTAAAAGTCAAAGTCAACGATTCCGGAAGAGCGTTTGTCAGTGATCGGTCATAATGCGAGGAACCCAAACGAGGTGATCACGGTAAGCTATTTATAAATTCTCGCAAGTTTATAATTTTACTTGATACCCGGCATACCCATTCATTTATCTCTCCGCATGTGCTCAACGCTTAAACTCGACTCCGAGAAATTAGACTTTGATCTATCTCGTGGAAACTCCGCTAGAGAAACTTTCATCACATCCAATCGCTTATAAATCTTGTTTGATTCAAGTTGGCACCATCACCTTACCCGCTGACCTTTATCTCTTTAAAGATACTTGCTTTTGATGTGATTTAGGGATTGATCGTTAACTACTCATCATGCCAAAATTGATTGTTTTCGTAAGGTTGTTAGTTTTCATATTCCTAACCAACCCGTTGTATTTAATTCAAGCAACTAAACCATTAAAATCAATCACTATCATATCTAATCATAAAGCTATTCGCTTATTGAAAAACGGATGTCAAGTTTTCTTAGCCCATGTTATGGATTTGAATAAAGACACGCCAAATTTGAATAATATTCCCGTTGTTATCGACTTTCCCGACGATTTCAAGAACTTCCCCGCCTACCCCGTAACGTGAAGTCAATTCTTTATTGATCTTGAACCGGCACAAAGCCCATTTCTAAAACCCCATATCGAATGGCTCCTATTGAACTTCAGAGTTAAAGGTCCAACTACGTGAATTGTTGGACATCGGTTTCATTCTGGCCCCAAGACATCTCCTCGGGGTGCTCCTGCTTTATTTGTAAAAAGAAAGACGGAGTATGCGATTTTGTATCGACTATCTGGAATCGAACCATGTCACCATCAAGAATAGGTATCCTCACCTCGATTGATGACTTGTTTGACCAAATGTAAGGGCACAATTTTTTTCAAAATCGATCTTCGCTCGATATCATCACCAAGATTAGAATCGAGGATATTCCAAAGACCGCCTTCGTAACTCCCCAGATGGGCATTATGAATTTTAGTCATGTCTTTCTGACTAACTAATGCTCCTCGCGCTTTCATGGATATGATGAACCGAGTATTCAAGGAATATTTGATCGCTTTGTTGTTGTTTTTTATGATGACATCCTTATATATTCCAAAAGTCGGAAGATCATGAGCACCATTTGAAGTCGGTACTCCAAAGGCTTCGTGAAAACCAACTATATGCCAAATTGAAGAAATGCGAAGTTCGCTTGAGGAAGTAGCATTTCTTGGGCATGTGGTGTCAAAACATGGAGTATCCGCTGATCCGGCCAAGATGAAGCAATACAAAGTTGGGAGCAACCAAGTTTGCGGATCAAGACGAGCTTTTTGGGCTTAGCCGGTTATTATCGGAGATTCGTGGAAGGTTTTTTCTAATCGCTACTCCATTAACTCAAATTTAACTCGGAAGGATACAAAAATTCTTCGAGCTAAGAATGCGAGAAAAGTTTCCAAGAGCTTAAGAGGAGACTTATTTTAAGACTGTTTCTAACAATACCATCCGGTTCTTGATGGATTTGTTATTCACGCCGATGCTTCGTGCAAAGGGTTAGGATGTGTTCTCATGCAACGGGAAAGTCATAGCCTATGCCTCGCGACAACTTAAAGAGTATGAGAGGAATTATCCTACTCATGATCTAGAGTTGGCAAAGCAATGCTTTTCGCCGCTTAAAGATATGGAGGCACTATCTATATGGGGAGAAAGTGGAGATATATTCGCATCATAAAAGCCTTAAATATTTCTTCACTCAAAAGAACTCAACACGCGGCAATGACGCTGGCTCGAGCTATTGAAAGACTACACCACACTATTCAATACCATCCCGGTAAAGTTTAACGTGGTAGCCGACGATCGAGTAGAAGATCATATGCGGAACGAAAAGCGATGATGTCAAGTATACGACAGAGCCAACTTTAATAGAAAAGTTAAGGTCGCTTCAGCCACCCAATCTTGAAAATGATGCGCGTATGAAGAAGAAAGTACAAGAAGGAGCTATTCCTAAGCTTAGAATTGATGAAGAAGGAATACTCGAGTCCACTCTAGACTTCAGGTTCCTAACGACTCGATTTGAAGTACAAGATTATGATGGAGGCACACAATACACCATTTGCAATCCATCTCGAAGTACTAAAATGTATCGTGATCTTCTACATACATTTTGGTGGAATAATATGAAGAGAGAGATTGCAAAGTTTATCTCGATGTGTTTAACTTGCCAACGTAAAGGCGAGCATCTAGTACCTAAGGGTCCGCTGCAACCACTTGAGATTCCTGAATGGAAGTGGGAACACATTACCATGGATTTCGTTACACGGGTCTTCCTACGGCTTTCAAGGCATCAATGCTATTTGGGTTATTGTTGATAGATTAACCAAGTCCGCTTCATTTTTTGCCGATACGGAGACTTATTCACTTGAACGCCTTGCTAGACAGATGCACGTAAATGAGATTGTGAGGTTGTATGGCATGCCCAGATCCATAGTTTTCGGATCGTGACCCAAGATTCACTTCAAGATTTTGGGTTAGCTTGCAAAAAGCTATGGGCACGGATTTGCGATTTAGTTCGCATACCATCCCCAAACCGGACGGACAATCGAGAGGACTATTCAAACTCTTCAAGATTTATTAAGACTCGTGGTCCTAGACTTCAAGGGCGCTTGGGATAAGTATTTACCATCGGTGGAATTCTCCTACAACAACAAGCTTATCGTGCAAGTATAGTGTGGCTCCATTCAAGCATTATATGGATTAAAATGTCGCTTCCAATATGTTGGGATGAGGTGGGTGAAGCAACATTGTTGGGACCCGAAGTTAGTACGTATGACTCACCTAAAAGATCCAAATGATTCGATAACGATACAAACGGCAAGACAAGATCGATAAAAGAGTTATGCGGATCTTCATCGAAAGGACGTGGAATTTAATGTAGGGGATCATGTATTGTCATGAAGTTGCTTCCATGGAAGGGAGTTACAAGATTTGGGAAGAGAGGAAAGCTCAATCCACGCATTTATCGGGTCCATTTCAAATTTTCGACCGAGTAGAAATGTAGCCTATAGACTCATACAATTATTCTCCAAGTATGTCTCGTGTTCATAATGTGTTTCACATATCCGCATTTCAGAATATGTGAAAGACCAACCACGTTATCGAAGTTAGAACCGGACGAGATAGTCAAGACTTAACGATGAGGAGGTACCTATCAAGATCTTGGATAGAAGGAGCATGTCCTACGCCAAGAAAGGTCATACCACAAGTTAAAGTTTTGTGGAGGAATCATGCTATAGAGGAAATGACCCGGAATTGAAACGGAAATGAAAGCGTAGGTATCCTCACCTTTTCAAACACCAGTACGTACGCCAATTTCGAGGACTTAAATTTCATAAGGAGGGGAGGTCAGAAGACCTCAACTTTTTTTTTTTAAATAAAAAGGAATTTCCTTTATTTATTATTTTGAAATAGTAAGGGTTGATTTGATTAATGTGGATAGTTATGGTTAAATACGCAAATATTTCAAAATAAGCAAGTGGTTATAAAATATTCATTTTGTTTGGGAATATTTTCGTCGTGGAATATTCAGATCGTTGGGAATATTCGATTTACGGCCGCAGCCCATGTGTGGGCCCCATAACGGAAAGCGATGGATGAAGAAAACGACAAATATAAGTTGGTTAAAAATAACTCACAGAAGTTTGTTACCAAGTTAAGATCATTGAATACCCTATGGTTAAAATAAAGAATACGCGCGTGGTCGCACAAAGAGCACACCAGACGCACAAAGATTGTTGAATTATCGATCCTTACGTAAGAAGGCACTACTCAATAATTTTCACAAGAGTTATCGCTCAATATTTTATTTTATCGATTCAATAATTGTCGCTATTGATATTTTATATTATTGTTGTTCAATAATTGTCACCGCACATTATCTCCATTATCGATCAATAATTCATATTATTTAAATAATATTATTAGATAAAGATTATTGGCAATGTCTAGAAAGTTCGCACAAGGAGAGGTTTGGTCACCTAATTGCGCGCCAAGAAGGAGAAATCCTTATCTGAAAGCCCCTCTTCCCCGGAACTACCGTCATTATAATTGTGATTCTCGTAATATTATTTGTGAATAATTAATTATTGATTCATATGATAAAGAAATATTTATTTTATGTGGATATAAATGATGGATTTATTTATGTGGTTATAAATGAAGAAATTATTGTTGAGGTGTTTTATCAAGATTTTACCGATGGAGGTATTAAAATTAAATCGTGGGTTTTAGATATATCATGGGGTTATAATTTTTAATCCGACCGCTGATTGTGGTAATTTTTGGGTATGTTATACATACATAAGTTGAGTATATGTCCACAAATTTTGAACCGTTAAAATGCACTAATGATTTGTTATGAATTTTAAGAGGTGTCTGATTCAAAATTAGGTTTATAATTGATTTTGGTGGAAAATTTAGAATTGAGAGGGCCCCACTTGTGGTTGGTGAAGAAATGTGCTGAATTTTATTTCAAATGTGGTGGGTGGCAATAGTAGGTGTAAAGCCATCAAAAGCAGTCAAGTCTCGCTTTACGGCTAACATTTTCCTATAAATAGAGGGCTGTTAGAATTGAAAATCACACCGTAAACAAAGTTTTTCTTTCTCTCTATATTATCGAGCGATTTTGTGAGTATTTAGATACTTTGAGAGTCATTGCTCAAGACAAGTTTCATTCAAAGATCACTTCCGACCTTTCCTTCCAAGCAATCGATTCTTTCGAGGTAAGGGATATTATTTTTTTCAGAATGATATTATTTCTTCAATATCATTATGTCAAATGTTGGTTGGAAGTTTTTATCAAATTTGGAACTTTTTCATGTCGGGGTTACTATTCATTCATGAGTTACTATTCACGAAGTTACTATTCATGAGTTACTATTCACGAAGTTACTATTCACGAAAGTACTATTCATGAAGCGTGAAAAAATTTTTTTTGTGGAATTTCTATCTTTTGGTGTTCTGAGTTACTATTCACGACGATACTCAAGACTATTCACGACGATACGCAGACTATTCACGATACTTTGACTATTCATCTAAAAATAAAATTTCTTCTTTTCGTCCAAAATATCTATTCTCGATACTAGCTTTGATCAGATCCATGTTTTGATCATTCTGAATTTTACACCACTACTGACGATTATTTTTGAGGTATTTTTGACATGGATAAAACAAAGTACTTAATCCTTAATCCTTAATCCTTGTCATTTTGTTTCAATCGATTCGCTTCTTTAAAAATATTTTTCATCATCCTCGCCTTAAATGATGATATTATTGAATATCTTCGCCCCAGAGAGGCAAAAGATGAATGATTTTCAAGAATATCTTTGGCCCAGAAAAGCAAAAGATGAACAGTGTTTAAATGAATACGACTAATCGATGAATATCTTTTGGCTCAGTAGTGCAAAGATGAAATGTGTGTTGAGATGAACACGACCGATCGATGAATATCTTTCGCCTCAGAGTAAAAAGATGAATATTTGATTTGAGATGAATATCGATTGATGTTACAGGATAAAATATTGATGATGGATCGTTAAATTCATAGATTATAGTAGATTTCATTCTCTACGTAACTCTTCTATGAATTATTATTTCACGCGTAATATTGATTTAAAATTTGTTGTCTATCAGATTCTATTAAATTTTTCCTCGTTGAAGACTAACGATAATTTGTTGTATATTATCTTAGTCATAATATTATTTTTATCGAGCTAGTTGAGCTCACCCTTTTCCTTTTTGTTCCATTCTTCTCGTGAGGCTAGAATATAATAGTACTAGCCTGGGTATGGAATGAAGGTTTTAGAAAGGATTGTTTAGTAGTCCTCACCATTTTTGTAAAATAATGTATCAATAAATGTGATGAGGATTTATTTGAGTATAAATATTGTACAGAAGTAAGATAATATTTGTATTTAAACTCACGCTTTTATCGTTGTAATAATAAAGTTGTAGTTGTTTCGCATTCATGTATCGACAACTCGTAATGGGTGATGATACCTATTTATTATTCTTAATAATTTTAGAATTAAAATAAAGTTTATTTTAATTTTAAAATAAAAAGTTCATTTTAATCTTAAAATAAAAAGTTTATTTTAATTTTAAAATTAAATTTCATGCTAACTAATTAGAGTTGGAATTTGATTCCATGATAACTAATTGGAGTTGAAATTGGATTGCCTAATTTCCTTAAATAAAGGAGTTTATTTAAATATGAAATAAGATTTCATATTATTCAAAATAAAAAGTTTATTTGTGAATAGGAAAGAGAATCCATGTTTCCTTAAATAAAGGAGTTTATTTAAATATGAAATAAGATTTCATATTATTCAAAAATAAAGGAGTTTATTTGTGAATAGGAAAAGATAATCCGTGTTTCCTTTAATAATTTTTTTTTACATGGAATGGATTCCATAATTAATTAAAATAAAGGAGTTTATTTTGATTAAAGATTTTGATTAAAATAAAATAGTTTATTTTATTCAAAATTGGATAAATTAAAATAAAATAGTTTTATTTTGATTTAAATTTGGATTAAAATAAAGGAGTTTATTTTGATTCAAAAATAGATTTTATACTAACTAAATTTGCCAATTAAATGATATCAATATATATATTAAATGTTTATTATTCATAAGATTTAATGTTATTTATTGATGCATATGATGATGTATGATAATAAATGGGATTGATTATGGATTATTGACCAATGCGATTGGATTTTATTTTAGTGGGATGCGTGAATGTATGGGTTTTATTAAATGGGGTCTGCGCACTTCGCCTTCTCTAATTTTTTTAATGTAAATTCTATCTCCTTCTATGTACTTCCCCTCGATTCACTGATCAAGGTTTCTATTTATTTTAAATCGTTTTGTAATAGGAATAGTTAGAATAAATTTTGAAGAATTAGAGATCAAAGATCGAGAGTCGCATGAAGACCCGTTTGTAATGGAGCTCCTAAGTTTAAAATGCGACCCCAAAATAGGTCCATTCCATCCAACCCATTCTCGAGTCGCCAAATACATGGCATGTAAACAACTACAACTTTATTATCACAACAATAAAACTGTGAGTTTAAATACAAATATTATCTTCTAGACAATATTTATACTCAAATAAATCCTCATCACATTTATTGATACATTATTTTACAATAATGGTGAGGACTACTAAACAACTCTCTAGAACCTTCATTCCATACCTCACTAGTACTCATTACATTCTCGCCTCCCGAGAAGAAAAATGGAACAACAAGGAAAAGGGTGAGCTCAATCTAGCCCAAAGAAGAAGAATGTTATGACTAAGATAATATACAACAAATTATCGTTAGTCTCCAACAGGAAAAATCTGATAATACAATAGTACAACAAGTTTCGGATCAATATTCGCAATGAAATAATAATTCATGTAAGAGTTACGTAGAGAATGAAATCTACTATAATCTATGAATTTAATAAGTCCATCATCAATATTTTATCCTCGTAACATCAATCAATATTCATCTCAAATCAAATATTCATCTTTGCACTACTGGTGCCAAAGATATTCATCAATCGGTCATATTCATCTCAACACTGCTCATCTTTGCACTAAAGGCCAAAGATATTCATCAATCCGGTATGTTCATCTCAACACTGCTCATCTTTGCACTAAAGGCCAAAGATATTCATCGATGGCCATGTTCATTTAAACACCGCTCATCTTTTGCACTACAAAGCCAAAGATATTCTTCAGAAATCATTCATCTGCACTACGTGCCAAAGATATTCTTCAGAAATCATTCATCTTTGCACTACAAAGCCAAAGATATTCAATAATATCATCATTTAAGACCGAGGATGATGAAAATATTTTAAAGAAACGAATCCAAAGTGAAACAAAATGACAAGGATTAAGGATTAAGGATTCATACTTGGTTTTATCCACGTCCAAAAATACCTCAAAAATAATCATAGTGGTGTAAAATTCAAGAATGATCAAAACATGGATACAATCAAAGCTAGTATCCGTAATAGATATTTTAGATTTAAAAGAAAAATTTTCATTTTTCTATGAATAGTGCCAGATTCGTGAATAGTGTCAGATACGTGAATAGTCCGATACGTGAATAAGTAACTCGACACCCAAAGATAGAAATTCCACAAAAAACATCTTCACGCTTCATTTAATAGTACTCGTGAATAGTAACTCGTGAATAGTAACTCATGAATAGTAACTCGTGAATAGTAACTCATGAATAGTAACCCCGACATAAAAAAAGTTCCAAATTTGATAAAAGTACCAACCAATATTTCAAAGATAATGATATCAAGAAATAATATCATTACATAAAAAAAATAATATCCCTTACCTCAAAGAATCATTTCTTAAGGAAAGGCTCAAGTGATCTTTGAATGAAACTTATAATCTTGAACAAAGAACTCTTAAAGTATCTAAATACTCACAAAATACGCTCAATAATATAGAGAGAAAGAGAAAACTTTGTTTCGGTGTGATTTTCAATTCTAACTTAGCCTCTATTTATAGGAAAATGTTAGCCTACCAAGCAGATTTTCTTTACAATTGATGGCTTTACTCGCTACTATTGCCACCCATTACATTTGAAATAAAATTCAGCACATTTCTTCACCAACCACAAGTGGGGCCCACTCAATTCTAGAATTTTCCACCAAAATCAATTATAACCACGATTTAGAATCGAGAACCTCTTAAAATTCATAACAAATCATTCGTGAATTTTAAATGGTTCAAAATTTGTGGACATATACTCAACTTATGTATGTATAACATACCCAAAAATTACCACAATCCAAAGGTCGGATTAAAAATTATAACCCCCAATATATCTCAAAACCCCGATTTAATTTTTAATACCTCCAATCCGATAAAAATCGATAAAACACCTCAACAATAATTTCTTCATTTATAACCACATAAATAAATCCATCATTTATATCTACATAAAATAAATATTTCTTTATCATATGAATCAATAATTAATTATTCACAAATAATATTACGTAATCACAATTATGATAACCAAAAGCCGCTCTCAGGAAGAGGGGCTTTCCAATAAGGATCTCTCCTACTTGGCAGCGCAATTAGGTGACTAAACCTCTCCTTAGAGCATGTAACTTTCTAGACATTGCCAATAATGTTATCTAATAATATTATTCAAATAATATGAATTATTGATCCGATAATGGGAAATATGGCAAATGACAATTATTGAACAACAATAATATAAAATATCAACGCAAAGAATTATTGAATCAATAAAATAAAATATTGAATAAAGAATTCATCGTGAAAATTATTGAGTAGTGCCATCTTACATTTAATCAATAATTCAACAACATGCAATAATACCGGTGCTATCGTCAAGCAACCACGCCAGACATCGTATTTTAACCACCGGTATTCCAATGCCTTAATTGAAGAATAACTACGCCGCTATTTATAACCACCCAAACTTTGTCGTTTTCCTCATCCAATCGCTTTCCGTTATGGGGCCCACACATGGCTTGCGTCAAATGCATTTAATATTCCCGACAAAGATTTAATATTCCACGACCAAACGAATATTCCCCGATAAAAATGAATATTTTATAACCACTGCTTATTTTGAAATATTTATGATTTAACCCTTAACTATCCACATTAATCAAATCAACCCTTACTATTTCAAAATAATAAATAAAGGAAATTCCTTTTTATTTAAAAAATTTAGGGGTCTTACAACCTCCTCCTTATGAAATTTCGTCCCTCGAAATTGACGACGATACTGGTGTTTCAAAAGGTAAAGATACCTCGCTTTCATTTTCGCTTTCCAACTCCTGTGTCATTTCCTCAATAAGCATGGTTTCTCCACAAAACTTTAACTTATGGTATAACCTCGATATACATAGGTCATGTTCTTTCCTCTACAAAATCTTGACAGTACCTCCTCGACGTTAAGTCTTCGCTATCTCGTCCGGGTTCTAACTCAATGACGTGTTTCGGGTCGTCCACATATTTACGTAACATCGACACGTGAAAAACGTTATGAACACGCGTATACTTGGTGGTAAACGAGTCTATAGGCCACGGCCCTATTCGATCGAGAATTTCAAATGGATTAATAAATCAAGGTTTGAGCTTCCTCTCACCTCACCGATTCTCGCTTTTAAAATAACAACTTCTTCGACCTCCTTCTTCAAATTCATCGACCTCCGGTGTGTAGCTTGAAACGACTTTAACTTTATGGATTAAAAAGTCGATTATACTCAGATATCATCACGCACTCAGTATATCATCAATGGGTACCTAGAGTTTTCATCTCCATCTCTATTATTTGTAAATTATACGAAATTAGTCTTTGACAATATCGTATTTTCGTGCTTCTTATAACGATCTTCTACTCAACACGCCACCTACCACATTCGCTTTTCCGGGATGGCATGGTCGTAACATGTCTTTGAAATGAGTCTCCTCTCGAGTTCTTCAAGCTCTTCCCACATTCCTTGCTCCATTCGAATTTTGTATCTCTACGAGTCGGTTGCGATAATGGAATAGCGATTCGAGAATATCCTTCAACGAATCTCCGATAATAACCAACTAAGCCTCAGAAAGCTACGATTTCGACATCGACTTTAGGTTGCTCTCAATCGCGTGACTCATATCCCAATCTTGGATAAGACGTCACAATGACACCTATCGCTTTACTATCGCATCGAATATGACGTCCCTTACAGAGAGTCGGCTAAGGTGAATTCCACAAAGGAAGTCACAAGATAAAGGCTCAGTACCAAATTCTATAGTTGAATTTTAACTCCTCGAAGTTCAATAGAGCCATTCGATATGAGATTTTAGAAATGAGTTTTAGATGGGGTTCAAAGTCGATACAAAATTTAATATCATCTTTGGGAGTAAGCCAAGAAATTCTTCTTGAAATACGTCAGAAAAATCAATAACAACAAGAATATTATTCAAATCGACGTGTCTTTATTCAAATCCATAACATGGACTAAGAAAACTTGACATCCGTAATAAACGAATGACTTCATGGCTTGATATGAAAATGTTTGACTACAATGGTTTGATCGCTTGAGTTGAATAACAAAGTTGCTTAGGAATATGAAAACTAACAACCTTACAAAAGCAATCAATTTTGGCATGATGAGTAGTTAACCAATCAATCCCCATCAAAAACAAGTATCTTTAAAGAGATAAGGTCAATGTAAAAAGGTAATGGTGCCAACTTGAGTCAAACAAGATTTTTTAAACAACGGATGTAATGAAAGTTTCTCCTAACGGAGTCTCCACAAATAGGTCAAAGTCTAATTTCTCCGTAGTCAAGTTCAAACGTTGAGCGCAAGCAAGAGAGATAAAAGAATGGGTAGAACCGGTATCTAGTAAGGTATAAACTTCGCAAGAATTTATAATTAACTAACCCGTGCTAACTTCGTTCAGGTTCCTCGCATTTTGACCGGTCACGACAAACGCTCTTCCAAGAATCGTTGACTTTGACTTTTCTGGGACATCCTTTTGAGTCACCATTTCATTGGGATCGGGTTTCGATATCGCATAATCTCGGCGATATGTCCTTCTTTTCCACAATTATAGCATACCTTGGAAGGCTTTGAGCAGCTTTGACCTTATATGTCCCTCCTCTCCACATCTCAGAAGCATCTAAGCGGCGATCGTTCTCTTCCCTAGAATTTGTTGATGGTCTTTGATGTTCACGCCGACGTCTTCCGTCATCGTTAAATCTTCTCTTTTTAGATTCGACATCTCTTTCCATAATATCAACGCTACGTTGCAAATTTTATACCCATGCATCACTCATTCTCACTCGTTCGATTATTTCTTCTTTCATTTCGATTCCAAACTTTATCATCTTATACTCGCGCCAAAGAGTGCTTCATTCAAGCATCACGACGGGTAACACAAGCTTGAATCGTTGCATCCTTTTGCTTCCACATCGCTCGCAATTCTTTAGCTTCTTCTAACTCATGAATACGATTTTGCAATTCTATATTTCGATCATAAAATACCTCTAATAAACTCTCTTGTGTACCTCTTCTTCCTCCTTCTTCCTCACTCTCACCATACCTCTGCGATTATCTCGGGTGCAACTATCAATTCTTCACTCACCACATGGATATCTCTAATTCCTTCTTCACCGACATCACATTATCACGGTTGGCGATTAGAGGTGTCTCCACGATCTCATTCACTCCATTGTTAACGTTTCAGCATGACCATTCTAAAAAAACTATCATAAAACAAGGGTTAATTAAATAAATTAACAAATCACATAATACCCCTATAATATGACCAACCAACAAATAAGCTTAGGTAGGACACACTTAGCGAAGGATTTACTCGATCTCTCCCTCCTAGTTTTATTCCCCGATCTCGCCAGAGATCATATCCCTAAGCTACGATACCAGCTGTGGCGACCCCAAAATAGGTCCATTCCATCCAACCCATTCACGAGTCGCCAAATACGTGGTATGTGAAACAACTACAACTTTATTATCACAACAATAAAAGCTGTGAGTTTAAATACAAATATTATCTTCTAGACAATATTTATACTCAAATAAATTCTCATCACATTTATTGATACATTATTTTACAATAATGGTGAGGACTACTAAACAACTCTAGAACCTTCATTCCATACCCCGACTAAGACTTTTTACATTTCGCCTCCCGAGAAGAAAAAATGGAACAACAAGGAAAAGGGTGAGCTCAACTAGCCCGAAGAAGAATGTTATGACTAAGATAATATACAACAAATTATCGTTAGTCTCCAACAGGAAAAATCGAGAATACAATAGAGCAACAAGTTTCGGATCAATATTCGCGGTGAAATAATAATTCATAGAAGAGTTACGTAGAGAATGAAATCTACTATAATCTATGAATTTAACAAATCCATCATCAATATTTTATCCCCAGTAACATCAATCAATATTCATCTCAAATCAAATATTCATCTTTCACTTCTACACTGCCAAAGATATTCATCAATCGGTTATGTTCATCTCAACACTGTTCATCTTTGCACTAAAGGCCAAAGATATTCATCAATCGGTCGTATTCATCTCAACACTGCTCATCTTTGCACTAAAGGCCAAAGATATTCATCGATCGGTCGTATTCATTTAAACACACTGCTCATCTTTGCACTACTGAGCCGAAAGATATTCTTGAAAATCATTCATCTTCTGACTACTGGGCCAAAGATATTCTTCAAATCATTCATCTTTGCACTACTGTGCCAAAGATATTCAATAATATCATCATTTAAGATCGAGGATGATGAAAAATATTTTTAAAGAAACGAATCAAAGTGAAACAAAATGACAAGGATTAAGGATTAAGGATTCATACTTGGTTTTATCCACGTCCAAAAATACCTCAAAAATAATCATAGTGGTGTAAAATTCAAGAATGATCAAAACATGGATACAATCAAAGCTAGTATCCGAATAGATATTTTAGACGAAAAGAAAAATTTTCATTTTTAGGATTGAATAATCTTTAATATTCGTGAATATAAAGTCAGTATACTAGAATAGTCGATATCGTGAATAGTAACTCAGACACCCAAAGATAGAAATTCCTGAAAAAAACATCTTCACGCTTCATGAATAGTACTCGTGAATAAGTAACTCGTGAATAGTAACTCATGAATAGTAACTTCGTGAATAGTAACTCATGAATAGTAACCCAAACGCATGAAAAAGTTCCAAATTTGATAAAAAGTACCAACCAATATTTCAAAGATAATGATATTGAAGAATTAATATCATTTGAGAAGAAAATAACATCCCTACCTCAAAGAATCGAGACTTGGAAGGAAAGGTCGGAGTGATCTTTGAATGAAACTTGTCTTTGAACAAAGAACTCTCAAAGTATCTAAATACTCACAAAATACGCTCAATAATATAGTAGAGAGAAAGAGAAAACTTTGTTTACGGTGTGATTTTCAATTCTAACTTAGCCCTCTATTTATAGGAAAATATTAGCTAACAAAGCGGACTTGACACGCTACACGATGGCTTTTACTGCTACTATTGCCACCCACCACATTTGAAATAAAATTCAGCACATTTCTTCACCAACCACAAGTGGGGCCCTCAATTCTAGAATTTTCCACCAAAATCAATTATAACCACGATTTAGAATCGACACAAGCTTAAAATTCATAACAAATCATTCGTGAATTTTTAACGGTTCAAAATTTGTGGACATATACTCAACTTATGTATGTATAACATACCCAAAAATTACCACAATCCAGCGGTCGGATTAAAATTATAACCCCATAATATATCTCAAAACCCCCGATTTAATTTTTTAATACCTCCAATCCAGATAAAATCTTGATAAAACACCTCAACAATAATTTCTTCATTTATAACCACATAAATAAATCCATCATTTATATCCACATAAAATAAATATTTCTTTATCATATGAATCAATAATTAATTATTCACAAATAATATTACTGTAATCACAATTATGATAATCGGTAGTTCCTCAGAAGAGGGGCTTTCGATAAGGATCTCTCTTCTTCATGGCCTTGATTAGGTGACCAAACCTCTCCTTAGAGCGAACTTTCTAGACATTGCCAATAATGTTATCTAATAATATTATTCAAATAATATGAATTATTGATGCGATAATGGGAAATCTTGTGTAAATGACAATTATTGAACAACAATAATATAAAATATCAACGCAAGCAATTATTGAATCAATAAAATAAAATATTGAGCGGTAACTCTTTGTGAAAATTATTGAAAGTAGTGCCATCTTTACGTGCGAATCAATAATTCAACAATCTGCGTGTAATCTGGTAGTGCTATCTTGGCAACCACGCGACATGTATTTTAACCAACGGGTATTTCAATGATCTTATCTTGGTAATAACTACGCCGAATTATTTATAACCACCCAAACTTTGTCGTTTTCCTCATCCAATCGCTTTTAGTTATGGGGCCCACACATGGCTCTGTAGTCATACGAATATTCCCAGAGCAAAAATGAATATTTTGTAACCACTTGCTTATTTTGAAATATTTGCGTATTTAACCCTTAACTATCCACATTAATCAAATCAACCCTTACTATTTCAAAATAATAAATAAAGGAAATTCCTTTTTATTTAAAAAAATTTCGGGGTCTTACATTAAATGTAATAGTTATATTTAAATATTATTTCTTGCACCCCTAGGGTTTGACCTTTTGGTTCACTTGGTGGCTCTAGTGAACCAAACTAGAATAAAAGTCCATAATCGATCCGGTAGAATATAGTATTCTATATATGCATGCTTATACTATATATATATATATATATATTATATATTATGCAAACATGCTTCTTAGATGTTCATTAATAGGACAGCGTATCGGCGTATTTTATATATATATATGTGCATGCTGGCGCTAAACAAGATGAGACAAATTAATAACAAACCCTCAATTTTTATATTAAGTCCTAAGCGTTCAAAGATATTTGGAATATCGAGCGTAAGCCTTCTAGCATGATAAAATTAATAGAGTATTAAATATTTAATATGAGTTTGTTGTGTCACCACAAGGCAAGTATTAAGTATTTAAGATGTTAATTTATCACATTTGATCTTATAAAGAAAATTGAACAATATTGTTTTGTCGTGTCACCACTGCATAAGGATGATATTTTTCTTTTTGAATATATGGAGTGTTAGGTCGGACTTAACTTGGATAATTTTGATTAGGATGTGTCACCACTTGATCAAAATAATCTAAGAGGCAAAAGAAAGGAGTTGCATAGTTGATGTAATTGACAAAAAGTTGTCTACCTATTTATTTATATATAGTTTGTTGTGTCACCACTTGCTGAGGCTATATGCATTTGAAATGGGATCCTTATTCTCACTAGCAAATCTTTAATTAGATTTTGCCGAACTATATAAGTGAGGGTAATATAGTTTGAAGAAAATAGTGGGAGATACCAATTTAAAACAAGACCTAATTTATTTTGGTAATTAATAAAAGAATGTATGTTAAAATGTTGTTAATTACAAATTCATTTACGAGAATTTTACAATGTCTAAAATTCTTTGCGAAGCATATTAGATGCTAAATTAACTAGATCTGAATTAAAGCAGATTGGTTAAGGAATTTGAGAATAGTTCTCATAGGTGAAAAGATATCTTATGTCCTTGTCGCCTATCCCCGCAATGGTTGCAGAACAATGCCTCTGAGGAAGAGATTGCTACTTTTAGAAAGTGGCAAAATGATGCCTGATTGGCTCAATGCATCATCTTTCGTATCCATGAGTAATGAGCTTGGCGTCGGCGATGAAACTATGGATGCTCTACTATATTCCCCGCACATCAAGTAGTTGATGGTGAGGAAAGTGGGGACCGATAGATATCGAGATATCTAAGGAGCTCTTCCGATCTAGAATGGCCGATGGCACTATAGTATGCAGACAAAAAGTTCTTAACATAATCAATTTGATTGATCAATTAGGACAATTGGTTTTGTCATGGATGGAGAGTTGAGCCAAGATTTGATCTTGCACTCACTCAGGACTCCTTTCACAATTGTTGTGAATTTTCATATGAACAAGCTAGATATCGACTTATTTGATTTGATTAACATATTGAAAAATGTTGAGAGTCACTTTCCAACCAAGAAAGATCAAGTCTTCTTGGTAGGGGCCAAAGGATCTTACGAAAGAAGAACGATTCAAAGAAGGTAAATAGAAAGGCATAAACAAAGGATAATAAGAACAAAAGCGTCACGGATAGCAAAGGAGCTTGCTTCCACTACAATAAGCTTTGGACTTTGGAAAGAAAGCTGCGAGAAGCATCTTGCGAGAGGCTAACCAAAGAAGCTTAGTGAAGTTTTGATTACAATCTGATTTTTGTTCATGATTGAAATAAATTTTTCTTTAAGTCGAGGTTCTACTTGGGTATTGGATACCTGAACTTTGGTTATCATAAATATAGATTATGAAGGGACCAAGTAAGTAGAAAGTTAAACAAAGATAAGTAATCCTTTGTGTGGAAAATGAAGCAAAGGTTCTTTGCATTAGCTATAGAAACTTATAGTTTAAGCGCTTTTCTACGGGCAAATCTATTAAGTCAATAAGTTGTTATTGTATTCAATTCTTGTTAGAAACATTATTTCCATTTTATTGTTGGACAATAAAATTTTTGGTATTATAATTAAGAACAATTGTTGTTCTATTTATAATAATAATGTTTAGATATAAATCGAAAAGATTACTTAATGGATTTTGTATACTTGACTTACGTGAAAAATTATTTTGTAAATTGAACAAACTAGTATAAGAAAAGGAGATGATCATTCAAAGAGTTGAATGTATGTATTTGTTGAAATACAAGTGTGAATTATTTGAAAGGTTCAAAGAATTTGAAGTGAAACAAATTGGCAAAGTATTAAGATTCTTTGATTAGATCGATGAATAAATACTTGTCTTGATAAGTTTCTAGATCATCTCAAATGATTTTTCTCATAATGGACACCTCATGATGCGTAATAATTGATTGATGTATCTGAAAGGAAAAATCATACCTTGTTGAACATGGTGCGGTCCAAAATGATTTTACTGAGCATTCCGGTATCCTTACAGGATCATATCCTAGAAATGGTTGCATATCTATGAAAAGGTAACCTCGAAATCCAGCCCCAAGACTCCATAAAAGTTATGGACAGGGAGGATTCCTAATCTTAAGTATGTTAAGATAAGGGGTTATCTAACTTATGTGAAAAGGTTTCAAAAGGATAAGCTTGGGACAAGATTTGACAAGTGTCGATTTGTGGGACATCCTAAAGTAAGTTTAGGGTATATGTTCTATAATTCTATTTAGCAAAAGGTGTTTGTTGTAAAACACGTTGCCTTCTAAGATAAAGGTGTTTATCATTCAAGGGGCTAGTGGGAGGATAATAGATCTTGAAGAGTTCAAGAACCACAAAATACTATAAGTCAAATTAGAGGAACACAGTAGATAGACCTATTGTACACAAACCGAATTGTAAATCGAAATAGTCAAGAAGATACCTAGGAGGTATGGATTCATCATGGATGATGATGATGATGAGAATACGCATCATAGAAGATGATGATCGAGGAGTTACATACGATGATGTAAGAGTTCTAGTGTGTACAAAAGGTCGATTGGGAGCGTCGTGACATTCCTAATATTATATGTTGATATCTACGGATAAGGAATGACATACTAATGCTACAATCGATAATGATAAAGTTGTCTAAACATTCCTCCATGAATGGTTTGGGAAGAGTATCTTAATTGAGGATAAAATCTATATAGATAGATCTGAGGATGCTCGACTTAACTTTCAAGGCGATATATTCATTTGATGCTAAAGTCGTTTAGCATGGCAAACTCCAAGAGATGTCTCATGTCGATGAGCTATGGAGTGTATCTCTCTTAATAGTCCCCACGGACTCTTGAAAATAGAGAGGTGCATGAGTGATAATCATGCATGCAATGAAATGTACGAGACACGATGTTGATCGGTCGTGTGGCGCCCCCAAAATTAGGTATCGTCACCCATCTTGGGTCGCCACTTACATGGTACATAAATTCAAATACAACTTACTTAATATAAGCGTAGGTATGCAATCTGACATAAAGCGTGAGTTTGAATACAAATATTGTCTACTAGATATTATACAAACTCAAAAGGAGTCCTCATTACAACTATTATCACACTATTTCACGAGAATAGTGAGGACTACTAATGCTATCCTCCGGACCATTACTTCGTTCCCAGGCTCGTCGGCTATGTTCTCATTTCTGAAGAACGCAGTGAAAGAAAGAAAGGTGAGCTCAACTAGCCCGAAGAAATATTATGACTAAGATAATGCGAATAAATTATCATTAGCCTTTGTGATGTTAAACCGATAAAATACAATGGACAACCCGTTTAAGCTGCAATGAATAAGCAATCCATTAAAAGAGTCAAGTAGAGAATAAAGTCTACTATCTTTTAGGTTTTAAAAGGTTTTCATCAATTTTTATCATTTGAGACTAACCTTAATAATAAACCACTACATCTAATCATCCTCGTACCACGGTCGAGGATTTTCATCAAATTATCAATGGTCATGACTATACCGAATCACCTGGTCATAATCATACCAAAAACTATCCATCATTTGCATTACTGAAGCCACCGAGGACTTTTGTCACATCATTTATATCAAGTCGTGATTATTTAGAATGATCCAGGTCATAATCATACTAAGTTCATCTATGCACGTAAGCCAAAAGATAACATAATATAACATGAGGATGATGACAATGACATAGTAATTCAATAAAACAAGTTCAAGAATTATTTAATCCATGAATTATTAACGTCCAAATTGTCAACATGATCTTTGTTTAGTAGAGTAAAATTCAATAATGATCGGAAGAATATTTCCATGAAAGATCTTTGGATGAAACGCAAATATCGAGGATATTCTACTAATTTCATGGAGTATAGAAGTCAAAGTTTTAACCAACTGGGTATAATAAAGAATTGAATAACAAAAGAAATCACCGTGCATGCGGTACTTGCATGACACGAGTTATTCAACGAGAATAATAATAACGGAACCGGTCGTCGGTGAAATTCACACCAATGGGATGTTCAACAGAATAATAAAGATGGAACCGATCCGGTGTAAAAACACATGATAGGATATTCCAGCGAGAATGATAAAGACGGAACCAGTCCGGTGTAAAACACATGCAGCAGGATGTTCCAACGAGAATAATAAAAGCGGAACCGGTCCGGTGTAAAACACATGCATGGATGTTCCAATGAATAATAGAAGAATGTCACCAAGTATAGGGTAAATGGCGTATACTGAGTTATTCCAATGCAGAATAATAAGCAATGGAATAACATAAGGATTTCACCAAGTATAGGGTATCTGGCATGATACAAAGTTATGTATAGGGTATGCCACTTTTACAAAAGTTATTCCAACAGAATGATAATGAATGGAATAATGTAAGTTCTCTTCAAGAAGAAAGAATAACACCCACTACCGTAAAAAGAACCGAATATAGAAGTAGTGAAGTTGCGAGAATACTCTTCTTCTTTCTATAATTTTTTTCTCTATAGCTTCTCTCTATAATTTCTCTCTCTCAGAGTTTCAAATGAATTCGTAAGAAAATAATGAAGGAATGAGCTTTATTTATAGGAAAATGGAATGCATAAGAATTAATCCATGAGCGGTCCAGATTGATTTACTTTAATCGGCGGTCCATATTTAAGAAAAATCTTTTAAATAAAATATAATATATTCTATTTATATAAAAACATTTTACTATGCAAACACTATGCAATACTATGCAAAACACTATGCATAATAAAATATAATATATTCTATTTATAGAATAACTTTAATAAAGTATTCTATTTTATATAAAAGATGTTTCTGTTTTATTACGTTAATAATACGAATAAAATAAAAACGTCATTATCATTATAATAATTCATATTATTAATCGACAATAATGGAATCAAACCGAGTGACTTCTCACATAAGCATCAATAATCAATACTGAGTGTGCTACTATGCAACCACACGTACATCGTACTTTTTACTACCGAAAGTAGTTCAACGGTAACCACGGTAAAACTTCCGCCGTTATTTGATAAAATATTTTTGTCGTTTTCAATCAAATAATAATTACATGCTAGGTCCACCAATGATTGGTAGTTATACGAATATTCCCCGCTAAACCGAATATTCCCTGACCAATCGAATATAATATAACCACTTGCATACTTTGCAAAATTTATAAATACTACCCACAACTATAATATTATCTTAAATTCACACCATAATATTAAAAAATTATTTCAACAAAATTTAAATCTTTATTGATAAAATCGGGGTCTCACAAGTCATATTATGGAGAAGTTCACTATGAGTCGATGAAAAACATCTTAAAGTGCTTAACCCAAGACTAAGGATGTGATCATATTCATGGCGGGTCTTAATTAAAACTAGAGGGCTTAATGCACTCAAGTTTTTAAGATGCAGACAAGATTTACGAGAAAAATCCACTTTAAGGTAAAGGGTTACCTCGAACAATGGTGCGTTGAATTGGAAGGTTCCAAACAAAGAAAGAGTTCTTTGGTTTAGTGATAAAGACAAAGTAAATAGCTATAAATGAAGCTGCAAGTTGATTGTTTGGATTAAAAGTTCATTACAGAACTAGGAATAGTTCCTAAGTCTCATCTTGGATCTAATCATGTGTTGTGACACTTTCATTTGATTATAAGAATCATTGAAAGATGGGAAATCACTATAGAGATAGTGGATTCTCATGAACAACATTACATATCCATTAACTAAAGCTTATCCAACAGCAGGATAATCGTCACTTAGAGAAGAAGAGTATGAGATACCACGACGATTGGCTTTAGTGCAAGTGGGAGATTGAAAGTAGTATGCACACAAGCCAATCATGTTTGATGATAAAGCATATACTTTGTAACAATCTTATTCATTTATTAATAAAAAGTATTAATTTATTAAAGGCTTTTAATTATCTACGTGATCTTTGTTTTATAAAATGTGATAAACCCATAGTTTTAAGCAATGCTTTTAGAATAATGAGGATGATCATTCTAATGAGATCTAAATTCTTAGAAAGCTTAAAACTAAAATAGTTCCCAATCATTGGATTACTAAATTGGGGATTAGTGAATCCAGGATAGATTGGTACATACATCGTACTTGCTTTCGTTGGATGAGGATGATTGATCTCGTGATCATTTGTGTGGAGACACTAAAGCAAGTAGTATGTAGGTGCTTATTAGAGAATAAGTTCACTTGAGCGTGGCTCGCTAAGGAATACCTAATGGAGTTTTACTTGCTGTCGATAGGAATTTCTGTAGTGATAGTAATACAAGTGATCCTTGGACTTGAGATCATCATAGTATCTTGTGTATGATGAGTTATACTTTGACTTATTCCTTAAGACCCTTAGGGTATATCAGAAGGGTATGCTTGGGTATAACAAGTTGTACATGGAGATAATATATAATCAATAAAGAATCTACCACTTCTAATAAAAAAGAAGAGAAATGTCTATGTGATTCGATAAATGACAACCCGAAGAGTCCTTGTTAAAGCGAGAATGAAATTAGAAAGGAGTTTCTAATTTGCATTATTTGGAGTTGTGCATTTAAGGATCGAAATACATATAATTAAATAAAATAAGACTTGATAAAGAATTCCATGTCTTATATTTAATTGGGACATTGTATGGTGGAAGGATTGAATTGCATTTGCAGTAACTATTTACTCAAAGGTTCTTTTATGATTAATGTTGAAATCTATATTATCCGGAAAGTCGTTGATCGTTAGGGAGGCTTATCCCTATTGTAGAATAAATATTATTTATTTAAATAAATTAATTGTTTAATTTATTTATTTAAATAAGATTAGAATTGTTCTAATTGATTTATTCACAACCGGTTTAATATGGAGAACCTAAAGGGTTACACCATAAAAGGAAGAATAATTATTTAAGAAGTTAATGGCATAATCGTAATAATATAGTTAAGTATATTTAATTTAATCTATGGTGATAGAATAAATTAAATAGCTTAATATTTATTATTTAATATTTTAGAAATATTAAATATAAATTAATAAGAGGAGTCTTATTAATATTATTACAATTATTATTATTTTAATTTCTAAAAGAGTTTAAGAATTAATTTAATATAAGTACTCTCATTTATTCCTAATAGGATTAGGAGGGAAAATTAATTAAAGGAGTTTAATTAATTATCTCTAATAAGATTAGGGAGCCCATTTAATTAAAAGAGTTTAATTAAATAATACCTTATTTTAATAGGGTTACTTGATATCTTTATAAGAGGAGTCTTATATCAGATATGTAGACCACGTAATAATTTCAATAGTTGGGAGAGTACGCTCTTTTTCTATAGAGATAGAAAAACTAGGGTTTAGCCAACCACCCATCTTCTTGAATCATTCTTTTTCCTTGGTGGATCACCTCTAGAGGCCAAATACTTGGGTGGCTAATGTTGATCAAAGGAAAGAACCAAACCCGGTGGATTCAAGTTGAACGCGAAAAGGATTGGAGGTGAACTTGTACCTGAGGAAGTTCGGATCTTCAAGGGTATGATTCTTGTCCTTCATATTTTCGTTTAATTAATAATTGTGGATAAAGGGTGATCCGAGTATATGGTTTGTAAAATTTTTAAACTCTGATTTTCCACGTTTCCGCTTACTTTGAGCAATTTGATTGCGTACATGAATATTACAAACCTAACACAATATTCCTATTAGAACTCTCAGTTTATATATTGTTGTATGTTACACGACAGATGTATAATTAAGTTTGTATTTGAATTTATGTACCATGTAAGTGGCGACCCAAGATGGGTGACATATACCTAATTTTGGGGGCGTCACAGCAAATATGAACTGTTGAGGAATATTTTTGAACTGTAGTGCAAAGATGAATTGTTGATGAATATCTTTGGCCCGTAGTGCAAAGATGACCTATTGTTGAATATCTTTGGCATGTAGTGCAAAAGATGGTTCATTGATGAATATCTTTGGTAGAAAAGATGAAATTGTTAGTATGATTATAAAGCAGAGGCGTGATTTGGTATAACCATGATCTTTGATGTTTCGTGTAAAGACATGTGATGAAAATTATCTTCGATCCTCAAGTGCGAAGAGGAATTTAGAATCACAATTATGATTATAAGTTATTCATATAATTGTGGAAAGGGCTGTTGAGTGATGTTACAGGATAAAACAACGTTGGTGGACTTTTAATGTGGAGAAGATAGTAGACTTTATGGTCTATTTGACTATTCTAATGGATCGCTCGTTCACCGCAACTATGGTTGAAAAGTTTTATCATCTACCATATGTTCTAAATCTCTACGATTTATTATCGATGAAAGCTATTGATAATTTAATTATCTTTAGTCACGACATTCTTTTTGGGGCTAGTTGTGCTCACCCTTACATTTCACAATTCCTTTCGTGTAATAAGAATGTATTTGGGTCGGCGCCGGGAAAGTAACAGGGGAATAGAACAGTGGTCATCATTTAGTAGTTATATTTGGTGAATCAAATAGGGTGTGGCAAACCCAATGTTGGAAGGGTGTTTTGCCACAATCATACAAGATGTCTAATGACATACAACCTCGTGTCATCATAAGACAGGGTTGTGCACATCCACTTGCTGAGTATATCTACGAGCACCATCTATATAATCTTGGTGTTTGTTTGAAATATAATTCTCAATTAGAGACAGTGGAGATAATGATATGTCAAGAGAAGACTCACCATTGGGAAGAATATGATAGTAATCTTCTCGTTTTTCTTGGGATCTATTGGGTCAACCAATGATAATTTTGTGGCCATATGATATCTATCATAACCTAGAAGCATGACCTCCCATGTACGAAGGTTTTCTTGAGCACTTCTCAAAGATTCTAATTTCTAAAACAGTTTTTGACTATACCTTTATGTAAGGTGTCATTGTGACGTGCTATCCAAGGTTGGGATAAGAGCCACAGTTGGTATATATTTGTATCCAAACTCACAACATATGTGTTGTTGTATATTTACTGACGACAATTGTTGTAATAAAGTTGTAGTTATTTTACATCACCATGTATTTATTCGACTCGAGAATAGGTTGGATGGAATGGACCTATTTTGGGGTTGTCATAAATAATATCCCCTACCTTAGAAGAAACTGGATATTGGAAAAGTGAAGTAACAAAATACTTTTCTTCTTTTTCTCTATAGTTTCTCTCTACAGAGTTTCGGTGAATTCGTAAGAAATAATGAAGAAATGAGCTTCTTATTTATAGGAAAATGGGTGAATAAGTAACTAATTCATGAAGCGGTCAGATTGATTTACTTTTTAAGCAGACGATCCATATTGGTTTACTATTAAAACTTAAAGCAATGGTCCATCCGATTTACTTATTAAAACTTTAAACCAAATGATCCATATTGATTTCTTATTATAACTTTCCACCAAGTGCATTCATATTGATTCTTATTATAACTTCAACCAACTATTCGAAAAATTAAGCACATCTCCTCATGGAATAATATTGTACCTAAAAATGATTTGGACCGAAAAGAAATATATTTTACGGGTGATCAATAGTACTCAAGTGAATAGTAACTCGTGAATAGTAACTCTATTACGAAAAGTATCCCGAATAACAGATTGAAAATCTTGAGTGACTTCTCATATAAATATCAATAATCAATACCGTATACTACTTATGCAACCACGCCAGACATCGCATTTCTTTTAACAAGGGTGTTTCAATAGTTAACGGTAAAACTTTCGCCGATTATTTTCATAAAGTATTTTTTTGTCGCGTTTTTCAACTCGACAATAATTCCGTTCTATGGGTCCATTAATGATTGTACTTAGTCGCATGCGAATATTAAAAAAAAGAATATTAAACCAATCGAATATTATATAACCACTTGCTTACTTTGCAAAATTTGTAAATATTACCTACAACTATAACATTACATCAAATCAAAAAAAAATATTTCGGGAAAATTAAATCTTTATTCATAAAATCTGGGTCTCACATGACCGGTCCTCCTTCAATCCATTGATTAATACACGCACAGAAAGATCAGATCCCGAGACAATAATATATTAATCAACCGATCAAAATTATCAAACTATAAAAGACAAAATTGTTTTCCAGTGGAGTACTATTTCATTTATTTATTTTATTGGGTCATGTCCGAGTAAACAAACGCGTATAGGCGTTTATATATTTAGCAACTAATGTTAGAGAATTGCAAAAAAGTTACTTGCTCCTAAATTAAAAGTGGTAGCCTGAAAGTGAAATTTGACCAGCCCGCCCAATTCGTTCACCACCAAAGAATTCGGAGGGAGACCGTTACAGGTTGAGTAGCTCAAAACCCAACTCCAACCAAGTGTTTAACTTTCTCACACCAAATTTCGGATCTCATCCTCCTCCCTTGATTTTTTTTAATTCTATTATCACCTTTTATTTTGTTGCTGGGAAATTATATTGTATCATTCTCTTTGTTACCTCTTCCTAAAATTAGCTCAGCAAAGTGAAGATTCCGATCAGTTGTGTCTTAAGTTTCTTAACAGTTTCTTTTATTATTCAAATTACTAACAGTCCTCCAAACTTCATACTCTATTTGGACATGTTTCCTTATAAATTTTCACTATATCTATCTACATATAAATGGTGTCTGGTGATCGGATGATATGAGCCTAAAATTTAGGATTTAAGACAGCAAATTTAATTTCATTTGAATTGATGTTTTAGTTTTGAAGTAAAGTTTTTAAGGACAATTAATATAGATTGAGGTTACATTATTTGAGGAGTAGAAAGAGAAGAATGGAGAACTATTTGAATGAGAATTTTGGAGGAGTGAAGGCGAAGCACTCGTCGGAGGAGACACTGCAGAGATGGAGAAATATATGCGGCGTGGTGAAGAATCCAAAGCGCAGGTTTCGTTTCACTGCCAATCTCTCCAAGCGCTACGAAGCTGCTGCCATGCGCCGTACCAATCAGGTCACCTCTTTTTTTTTTAATTGATTACTGATACTTTTTACGGTGGTGATTATTACGCTAATTCTATAAAATAAAAAAATGCATGTTAATTATTAATTTAAAAAATATATTAATTTTTCTTTATAATATTAAAATTATTTTTATATTTTGGAATAGATGAAGTACTATTTACAGAAACACGTTCCCTTAAATTATCCTGACCATTTTTTTTTATATTTAAAGAGAAAATGATAAATTCATCCATATAATTATATGCTGTTTTTGCTGCTCCTTGTCCTTTTATCCTGATCAAACCTTGTGGATTTAATTTATTATCGTGTTGGCCGAAAGGCTCTTTTTGTGTGTGCATGAGTCGTGAGTGTTTTGTTTCTCTTTCCTCACTATTGATTTATGCTTCGTGTGATCGATTGATTATGGATGGTGTTATTTCTTGAATTCTATCCAACATGACTTGAGCAATCAATATTTGCATAATTTTGACTATTTCAATATTGCAGCTGTCCATATCACCAACTATTTTTGTAGTAGGCAATCTATTTGGTTATTGATATTCACGCTCCAAATTTCTCCATTTGTACTTTACTGCGCAAGAAAATGTGTATACTGTACAACACATTTTAAGCTTGTAGGGAAGCGCAAATGGAAAAAATTTGGAGCTCAAATATCATTCCCCTACTATTATTGCTTTTAGTTCCGAATGTTACACATCAGTTTCTAAATTATGACAATATCTGCTCTCTCTCATCTTCCAAACTAGAAAATTCAGTTGATTTTCTTTGTAAAAATTATTGCTAATTTTATGTGTTTCTAAGTTCCTCAGACTATTGCATATTTGAGCCCATATGTTGTTGTATTCATAAAAATTAAGGCGGTTGATATTGTTCAATACAAAATCGGATTTATCAGGCCTCTATTAGAATTGAAACTATATTTCTTCAGTCAAGATGAGAGCTTTGGTACAACTTTTGTTAAAAATTCTTGTAGATCAGTTTGAGCATTGCAGAGAAATGTATGTGCTTCAGCTTTGCTTTGTTTTTTGCATTTGTTTCTGGGCTTACTCTACTTGCATCCAGTTGAGTTGCACATTTGGATTATGCGAGGCAATGAACTTCTTGAATGCTTGTTCTTTACCCAATCTGCAAACTATACACTGCACTAAGTTAGGTGGCTGACTCTTTGTGTATTGCATAATAAAGGAAAAGTTGAGAGTTGCAGTTCTGGTTTCCAAAGCGGCATTTCAGTTCATACAAGGTGAGCTTCTTAGCCCTCTCAGTAAAATTTTACATTATATATTCGCTCATCAAACTGCTACTCCTCGGGGAATGTTTGCAGGCATGCAACCAAGTGACTACAAGGTACCTGAAGATGTAAAAGCAGCTGGTTATCAGATTTGTGCTGATGAGTTGGGATCCATAGTTGAGGGACATGATCGGAAGAAGGTAAAATTTCATGGTGGGGTAACTGGTATTGCAGACAAACTTTGCACATCAACCACCAATGGGCTTCCTACTGATACTGATGCATTGAACCGCAGACAGGAGATTTTTGGAATCAATGAATTCACTCAGAGTGAACCCCGCAGTTTCTGGGTTTTCGTTTGGGAAGCCCTCCAAGACATGACCCTTATGATCCTTGCAGTGTGTGCTTTTGTGTCTTTGATTGTTGGCATAGCAACTGAAGGATGGCCATCAGGGGCCCATGATGGCCTTGGAATTGTTGCAAGTATCTTGTTGGTCGTTTTTGTCACAGCCACCAGCGATTACCGGCAATTTTTACAGTTCAGGGATTTGGACAAAGAGAAAAAGAAAATTGCGATTCAAGTTACAAGAAATGGATACAGGCACAAAATGTCAATATATGACCTACTTCCTGGTGATATTGTACATCTTGCCATTGGAGATCAAGTCCCTGCAGACGGCCTTTTTATTTCAGGGTTTTCTTTGCTAATTGATGAATCGAGTCTGACCGGAGAAAGTGAGCCAGTAATGGTAAATGATGAAAATCCTTATTTGTTGTCTGGAACTAAGGTCCAAGATGGATCATGCAAGATGCTGGTTACCACAGTAGGAATGAGAACTCAATGGGGTAAACTTATGGCAACTCTTAGCGAAGGTGGAGATGATGAGACCCCACTTCAGGTGAAATTGAATGGAGTGGCAACCATTATTGGAAAAATTGGCCTTTTCTTTGCTATTGTGACTTTTTCAGTTCTTGTGCAAAAAATGTTTGGTCGTAAACTGCATGAGGGAACCCACTGGAGCTGGACAGGAGATGATGCCTTGGAACTGTTGGAATATTTTGCTATCGCGGTTACTATTGTTGTTGTCGCAGTTCCTGAGGGATTGCCTCTGGCTGTGACATTGAGCCTTGCGTTTGCCATGAAGAAGATGATGAAGGATAAGGCACTTGTCCGTCATCTTGCTGCCTGTGAGACAATGGGATCTGCAACAAGTATCTGTAGTGACAAAACTGGAACACTAACTACGAACCACATGACTGTTGTCAAATCATGCATTTGTATGAATGTAAAGGATGTGAGCAAACAAGGAAGCTCTTCTACTTTGTGCTCTGAAATCCCAGCATCTACAGTTAAAATTCTATTGCAGTCTATATTTAACAACACTGGGGGAGAAATTGTGGTTAATGAAGCCGGAAAATGTGAAATATTGGGAACGCCAACAGAGGCTGCTCTGTTAGAGTTTGCATTGTCGCTTGGTGGAGATTTTCAGGCAGAGCGCCAACTTTCCAAGCTTGTCAAAGTTGATCCATTCAACTCCACGAAGAAACGAATGGGGGTGGTGCTGGAGCTTCCAGAAGGAGGTCTTAGAGCTCACACTAAAGGTGCTTCCGAAATAGTTTTGGCTGCCTGTGATAAGGTGATCAATTCAAATGGTGAGGTTGTTCCCCTTGATGAAAAATTGTTAAACCATCTCAGAGACACAATTGATGAGTTTGCTGGTGAAGCTCTACGAACTCTATGTCTTGGCTATATTGAACTAGAAAATGGCTTCTCTGCCAAAAATCCCATTCCAGCTTCAGGATATACTTGTATAGGAATTGTGGGCATCAAAGATCCTGTTCGCCCCGGTGTGAAGGAGTCTGTTGCAATTTGTCGTTCAGCTGGTGTAACCGTTCGGATGGTTACTGGAGACAACATAAATACTGCAAAGGCTATAGCTAGAGAATGTGGAATACTTACTGAGAATGGGATTGCAATAGAAGGTCCAGTTTTTCGGGAGAAGAGTCTAGAGGAATTGCATGAACTGATTCCAAAAATTCAGGTTTAATCATATTTTTATTTAAGACTAAGATTAATTTTTGATAAAAACTATGTGATGTTAAACACTTGTTTTTGTTTTTTTGTTATCATTTTAGGTGATGGCTCGATCTTCACCTCTGGATAAGCATACACTGGTAAAACACTTGCGAACCACTTTTGGTGAAGTTGTGGCAGTTACTGGTGATGGAACAAATGATGCACCAGCACTCCATGAAGCAGATATTGGACTTGCAATGGGAATTGCTGGAACTGAGGTGAGCATACTAAAGATCTCCATAAGCCTCTTCATCTTGGATCATATACCGACACCAAACAAATTTTAAAAACTTATACAAAGAAAGGCACTTTGGAAGACGGCTAACTTCACTAATCAATTTGATATGATAATGACCAAATTTCACTTAAGTCTTTTAGATATTACATGCATTCCATTTATTCTACCCTCTACTAAGAAAGATAGGCCTCGTATGAATAACACAGATTACTGTTATGTATCGTGTTCTTTTCATTCACAAAAAAAGGCAACCTGAACTCTAATGTGGTAGGACGGGAAATCCTTAGCGCAACCGTACACCAAAACAAGAAAAATTTAGCTAAACTACTTTTGATCGTGCACAAAGAAAGTCAAAACTTTTTTTTTCAATGGGTGGTATTGTCAAATTGAAGGGAGCATTTCTAAGCACAAAAGAAAAATTGGACTAGGTATTCTTTGAGTCAGTAGGAAATGATGAGAGCATATGATGCAATGAAAATCTGAGAATAGAGTATAAGCACATTGTGAATTTATGATGACGATGTCTGTTGTGTCTGTACATTATTTTGTCAATCTCATCAGATCATAGATTACAAGAACAAAATATGTTATCTGATTTCTTCATGATCATCGGGAAATGTCAAAAACTGACAAATCTTTTTCCAAATCTTTAGGTGGCTAAAGAGAGTGCAGATGTCATAATTCTGGACGACAATTTCTCAACAATTGTGACCGTGGCCAGATGGGGACGCTCAGTCTACATAAACATACAAAAGTTTGTACAGTTTCAACTGACGGTTAATGTGGTTGCTTTGATTGTTAACTTCACTTCAGCTTGTTTAACAGGTAAATATCCTGCATTATTTATCTACTCCTTCCATTTCAAAACTTTCAATTTTTCCACTTGAAAAGAAATAACTATGATACTAGTTAATAAAATTTTCAGTTTTTCTAATCTTTTCACTTCTGACTGTTTCAGGGAGTGCTCCCCTCACAGCTGTTCAGCTTTTGTGGGTTAACATGATTATGGATACATTGGGGGCACTTGCATTAGCTACTGAGCCTCCAAATGATGAATTAATGAAGAGAGCTCCAGTTGGGAGGAAGGGAAATTTTATTAGTAACATCATGTGGAGGAATATCTTAGGGCAATCTTTATATCAATTCATTGTGATATGGTTTCTGCAGGCAAAAGGAAAGGCAGCATTTGGCCTTGATGGACCTGATTCTGATCTGATACGTAACACACTTATTTTCAACTCATTTGTCTTCTGTCAGGTAACTTCTTCAAAACATCACTTGGCATTTGTCTCTCAGTGAATTTCAATTTATGTTGCAATATGTGTTGGATACTGGTTTGATGTCTGTAGATTAATTTGGTATCTAAGAAATGGTTTATGTATGCAAATTTCAACATAACTAGCTGGTTCACACATTACTTTTGCTAGTGTAATTTCCATAATGTGGTGATCTCGGCTGGAGTAGAAAGCTGGTTTAGTTACAAAGTCCTGTTAGCCTAATTGACATGTGCTTCCGTTTAATCTTATATATTCTTGATTCTATTTTGCAGGTTTTTAACGAGGTAAGCTCCCGAGAAATGGAGAAGATAGATGTTTTTGCAGGCATACTGGACAACTCCGTTTTTGTGGCTGTTCTCAGTGCCACAGTTGTCTTTCAGATCATAATAATTGAGTTCTTGGGTACATTTGCAAACACGTCGCCCCTCACATTAGTACAATGGTTTTTTAGCATACTTTTTGGATTTATAGGCATGCCAATAGCTGCGGCCGTGAAAATGATCCCTGTTGAGAATTGAAGTAGATATGCTACCTCTGGAACTACATGTAGAATCCTTAGCTTTTAGTTTCCTATTCTTACCACTGAAACTTCTCAACTGATGGACCTTTGGATGGGAAGTAGATTTTTCAAGAAGATTGAAAAATGAAACGAAAATTTGGAATCTTACGACCACCACTTCCAACTGCACCTTCTTGTAAGATCCCAAATTTTAGTTTATTTCTTTTCGGTTATTGGCAACCAAGAGGAGTGCAGCCAAAGTTGGCTGCTCTATAAATCTTACTGACGACTTGCAACATATTTTAAACTTCTCAAGCATCGTTTTAGGCAAGTCGATGCAAGCAAGCAGCAGCAATACAAGGCTGCTGCTCCCTCTAGCTGATAGGTAATTTTGCAGTAGCATTAGAGTATTTGCTTCCTGACATGTAACTGTTGATGAACATTTTTTAATGTAAAGTTTGAGATTATTTTTATTTTGCTTTGATGCAGAAGTACAACTTTCTAATATATATTTTTTTATCACTTTATCCTCATTTTGTGTAAATAGTGTAATGTAGGAGATCCTCCTTCATGATATTGGATCGTTGAAATCCTCCCATTTTCAAAAAATATCTTCATTTGTGAACTTTATATAATAATATCTACTACATAAATGGAAAATTATAGTACATGAATTGACGCCGCTTGTACCAGTTCAAAGGGAAGGGAGCAAATGCCAATCTTTGTCTTTTAGGAAACATACGGGAATGTATATATCAAGAAGCATATCGAAGATCAAAGGCTTTCAGCAATAAGCAGGTATTATATCTATACAGGAACACCTGAAACAATGAATTAAACAAACAGTTGTATTTATCAGTCTCCTGTGCCAATTTATTCTGAAATTATTTCCTCATTCAGCTAGTGTGTGTATAATTTCTCTTATCTTATGTGAGGAATGCCATATTACCATGATACCATCTAATCAAAGCTGCTGCTTCTTATAATATCATTTTTAATAAGAAAGTTTTATCCATAATAAAGGTGCTCCTATTCCTATATATGATTGAATTATTTTTATATGGCCTTCGTTGAACCCCACCCCATCAATTACATTCACCTTTTACATAATTTTTGAAGGCCCAACGCAACAAAAAGATGTATCAAATCAAGCAAAAACAAAGTCTTAATTCCTCAAGTTGACCCCAACCCTCTTTCAAAAGATTGGATTGACAGCAATCCAATACTTCAAAACATAATCCCCTCACCTCACCCTCATCAAACAAAAGTAAGAGAAACAAATATAATAAAAAATTAAACAAATACAAAACAGATAGTGGTGGTGGTGTTAATCTAGAAAGCAAACACTAATAAGCAGTATCACTCACTATTAACAAACAGTCTTCAATGGCCTGGCCTTGTGGACTTCTCTTTGGCCCTTGCTTCCTCCAAAATTCGCTTTATTCAGCTTCTTTGCTCCTTACTGTATTCTATAAAGTTGTCCACTCATGTATTATTTACTTCCTTTCACTATGCCTGTCATAGGCTTTGGTATTTTTGTTGGGTATTGGAAAATGGAACCCTCATTGTAACACCCCAGTCCCACATCGAAAGATAGGGAGGAAAATTTGTCTGTATATAAGGAAATAAGTTACTACCAATAATACGTTCAAAGTCAGTAGTTTGAGGCTTTATTTTGATAGATTTTGATTCGATTCGGACTTAAAATTTGACCCGAAATTTGTTCCGGACTCGGGATTTGACTCGGGTTGCTTCACTCATCAACTCCAAATACAACCCTAATTTGGTTGATTAATGTATACCTGTAATGCAATGTGGTAGTTCTAACTAACATATCTTCCTCTGTAGAAATTAACAATATATACCATAATCCAATCAATCTTCTCTAAATCAACTATGGGTGATGAATCTTCCGAGGACTCTGTTTATCAGAATCAGCATTGCATGTAAGCTTTCTCTTAGTCGACTTAGGGGTCTTAGATTTTTCCATCTCTATTTCCACCAGCAAATTATAACAGGAAAACATGTGATCCTGTTAATTTGAAATGTAATAAAAATCAATCAGAGAAAATAACATACTGTCAATCCAGGAATAATAAAATAAAGAGATCAAATTAAGAAACTCACTTTTTCAGAAGACCCCCAAGATGGGATCACATTGATCTTGAACTCCATTGTTGTTCTTGTTAATTGGTCATCACTAGCTGCCAAGACTGCTGCTGCAGCAATAACAGATGGTCGATGATCCATCAAACTAATCTCTGCATATCAAATAACTCAAATGTATAAACAAATGCAAAACCCGGATTGGAATCAATCATGATAGTACTAGTTTACCTTTCAATATAGAGGAAATAAGCTCAATAGCCCTGGAAAACAAATCTGTAGGGGGTTTAGAATCACCAAAGAACTTGGTGATGAAATAGTGAAGAAACTCAAAAGGGGTAATTGATCCCATTTCCCATTCCAATGTATTCAATACTAGTAGCTCCAATTTCTTAATCACATTGCCTTCAGAATTGTATCCATCCACAGAATATTGACTTAATGCCGGTACTTTCCTTTCTTCCATCTTTGCTGCCAATGATAAACAAGCCACCGCTAATAATTGAATAGCCCATTCTTTCTCGTTCTATCAACACAATAAAATTCCCAAAACTATGTAAAATTGACCAACACGATATTCCATACTACAATTAATATTAATATTAATATTAATATATACATACAGGGAGAGAAAAAGATATTTACATCAATCGATCGCCTCGAGAAATACCGATCAAAATATGTCAATGACAAATAAGCTGTACGGATATGAAACCCAAAAATTGATTTTGCCTGCAGCAAAACTAGAAACTCTGAATAACCCAGTAAAAAATAAAGGCAATAATAATACAAAAGAAATGGATCGAAAACGAACATTGAGAGTCCAATTGATAGCATTCAATCGAGCACATTTTCCTGAAGTGGAAGATACAGAGCCATTGGTGGTCTCTTTTTCAATTAACATTTGTATATACTCATCATCTGACTGAGGGAAGAAAAAGGGTGAGTTTATAGGGGTGTCTTCAAGTTCACTAAAACAAGATTCATCTTCTTGACAGAAAAGACTGGGGAGAGAAAATGAAGCGTCAGGGCTCTTGTTCATAGTGATACACGCCCCAGTCAAAATCTAACGAAATGAAGAAGAAAACTATAAGCGGTGAGATTTAGAGAGAGAAAGTAGTAGTAAAATGTGGAGAGAAGAGAGGAGCAACTGCACAGGCACAGTAGTATGGGTTTTGATGGCGCCAAATTCAACGGATGAGATATAGAGGGAGGGAGCCGGGAGGGGAGTTTTTAGGCGGTTATACTTGTGCACACCACGTATATCTACCAGTATTTCTAGTATACTTACTTCCGTTCCCCCCTAAATTTCTCCAAATTTTACGGGATTCTAGTATTTATGGTCGTCCGTTCTGTTGGTTGAGATAACTGCTCCCTCCATCCGTCTATGTTTTTATACTAGCCCTGCCCAATCCTCAACCTCAAGTATTGTACTAGTAGTATAAATAAACATACAGATGCTAGCTACTTACTTTTGCTAGCTACCAAATGCTCCTGCTCCGTATTTGTTTGTATAGTTGAATCTGGGGTGAAGGCAGGCAGGGGAACAAACAATAAACGAAACATATATACTACTCTATTCGGATGAACTATTAATATCCCAAAGTATAATAAATATAACCCCCACTCTAGTATTAGACATTTAATGAAAACAAATTAACTGGACTACAATATAAATACTATTCATAATAATAACTTCACCTAAATAAAAATTTATTTTTAATTATTGGATAAAAATCTCATCGGCACAAATATATGTTGATAAAAGCATATCTCAAGTAAAAGATTCCTCCCACTTATTACATTAATTAATTGGCCAAGGAATGGATAATAAGCTTTTTATTCTGTAATGCACGTAAGGTTGTAAAATGAACAAACAGTTTGGGTTCGATTCGTATTTGTTCGACTAAAAGTTCGATTTGAACTCAATTCGGAATATAAATGAGTCAAATATGAGCTAATTTTTTGATAAATTACTCGAACATCCTCAAATTGTAATTTTCTATTGATACTCAGATCATATTTGTTCGAAAAATTCAAACTGCTCGATTCGAAATCGTGCTCAACTCGGTAGCTAAATGAGTTTCAATCAAACTTTATTTTATACTCGATAAATTTTGTAAACTAAATCTGAACAATTCAATACTCGGCTTGACTCGATTCGTTTACACCCTTATCTATCGGTCGGTAGCAATTGCTCTAAGTTATGCATTTTAATAAAAAAAATTGAGTAGAAGGAAGAAAGGTTTAAACCTTATTTTTCTATAAATTATAATTTCAACTAAACACTTCCAAAAAAAAACCTTTTTATATTTTCTTTTCTTTACTTTCTTTTACATCATTTTTTTTAAATATCATTTCATGGTATGTGTTTATGAGTTTTATTTTGAAGGGAAGGGAGGGATGAAAAAGAGAAAATTTTTCTTTCCAAATTATTTCAATGGTTGAATGACACTTATTCCCTTCAAGTTGTAATTCACATTTAATGTCGTCTCTAAAGTGCATTTTTCTTCAATTGCATCCTTAAAGTGATATTTTGTGTCGATTTTATTCATTTTACTCGATTTGACTCAACCCGACCCAGTTTGACTCAATCCCAAATTTTAATATTTTAAAATAAAATAAATATTTTTAAATAAAATATTATTTTAAAAATAATAATTATATTAAATAATTTAAAATAAAATAATATTTTTCAAACTTTTAAAATAAAATATTTTTAAAAATATTTTAAAAGAACATAATATTCTTAAAATAATAATTATATTTATTTATAATTATGTTTAATTATATTTATATTTAAAAAAATAAAATAATTATTATATTTAATATTTTAAATTTTTTTTAAATAATTTTAGAATAAATATTATTTATAATATTTAAAAAGAAAATATTATTTTTAAATAGTTTTGAAATAATAATTATATTTATTATTTTAAACTAAAATATTATTTTTAAAATAATAATGATTTTTATATTTAAAATAAAATATTATTTTAAAAGTTACAAAAATAAATATTATTTTAAGGAAAATATATATTTTTTCAAAAATGAGCATAATTTCAAAGAATATAGATTTAAAAAAATAAAGTTAATATTTTCTAAATCTTAATTATTTTTATGAAAATTTACACATCATTAAAAAATAAAAAATAAATATTTTTATTTTATGAAAATAAAGTATTATTTTTTTGCTTTTATTTTTTGAATCCATATTTTATAAAACTTTACTCAATTTTTAAAAATGAAAAAATTCTAAATTTTTTTCTTGAAATTAATAATTATTTTTAAAACCTTTTACTTTATTTTAAAAAAAAATAAATTGGATCAGTTTTTTATTTATCTTTTACTTTTTTGGTATTTTAATTTTAATTTCTATTTTTAGTTTTTGTTTTTAAAATTCTAATATTAAGAATACATATAATAATGGTAAATATATTAACTTTTTTTTCTAAAATAAAGTTCTACGTAAAATGAAAAAAAAGTTCTACGTAATAATGGTAAATTGTATTTTCTTTTAAAATAATAAAAATAATATTTATTTTAGAATTATTAAAAAATATTAAATATAATTATTATTTTAATTTTTTTAAAATAGTAATATAATTAAATATAAATAAATATAATTATTATTTTAAAAATATTATGTTCTTTTAAAATATTAAAAATAATAAATATTTTATTTTAAAATTTTAAAAAATATTATTTTATTTTAAAATATTAAAATTTGGGTAGGGTCAAACTTGGTCGGGTTGGGTCAAAATTTGGTCAACATAGGTCGGGTTGTAGTTAAATCGGGTAAAAGGATCAAAATCGACACAAAATGCCATTTAAATATGCAATTGACGAAAAATACAATTTAGGTACGACATTGAAAGTGAGTGGCAATTTGAAGGGTAAGAAGTATCATTCAGCCTCGTTTCAATGTAGAAAAGTTGGGGCCATGGTTAGAATAGAATCGAAATTTAGGTATTGGGATTTGGGAGAAATAAATAAATTGAAACAATTACACTTTCTAGTACATTTTTAGAAAAAATTATAACAAAAGTGTATCAAAAAAATATTTATAAAATTAATACATTTTTAATATTTTATTTATAAAATTAGTGCATTATAGAAAATCACAATCAAGTGAACTCCTTCATTCTTCTCTCCACTTATCCCACGATGGAACTCTCCACCTTAACTCTTCCCAAACTCTCAAATCTGACCACCTCCATTTCCTCCCTCTTCCACAGCCACCACTGTCATCTCGCCTCCCTCCTCTTCTCTCCTTTCCTCCTCTCCTCCTCTCCTCTCTTCTTCCTCACCCTCCACCACCTCTACTCCCTCTTTTTCCATCACAAGTCCCAACTTACCCCAACTCTTAGATCTGACCACATCCATTTTCTCCCTTTTCCACCGCCGCCACCACCACCACCACCACCACCACCACCGTCGTCTCGCCCCTGAAAGTAGTATGCACACAAGCCAATCATGTTTGATGATAAAGCATATACTTTGTAACAATCTTATTCATTTATTAATAAAAAGTATTAATTTATTAAAGGCTTTTAATTATCTATATGATGTTGTTTTTATAATACGTGATAAACCCATAGTTTTAAGCAATGCTTTTAGAATAATGATGATGATCATTCTAATGAGATCTAAATTTTAGAAAGCTTAAAACTAAAATAGTTCCCAATCATGGATTACTAAATCGGGGATTAGTGAATCCGGATAGATTGTATACACGCGTTGCTTGCTCATTGGATGAGGATGATTGATCTCATGATCATTTGTGTGGAGACACTAAAGCAAGTATGTAGGTGCTTATTAGAGAATAAGTTCATCGAACGTGGCTCGCTAAGGAATACCTAATGGAGTTTTATTTGTTTCGTCAATCAGAATTTCAGAGTGATAGTAAGACAAGTGATCCTTGACTTGAGATCATCATAGTATCTTGTGTATGATAAGTTATACTTTGACTTATTCCTTAAGACCCTTAGGGTATATCAAAGGGTATGCTTGAGTATAATAAGTTGTACATGGAGATAATGTATGATCAATAAAGAATCTACCACTTCTAATAAAAAGAAGAGAAATGTCCTATGTGATTCGATAAATGACAACCCAAAGAGTCCTCGGTTAGTGGAGAATGAAATTAGAAAGGAGTTTCTAATTTGCATTATTTGGAGTTGTGCATTTAAGAGTCGAATACATATAATTAAATAAAATAAGACTTGACAAGAATTCCATGTCTTATATTTAATTGGGACATCAGATGGTGGAAGGATTGAATTCAGATGCAGAACTATTTACTCAAAGGTTCTTTAATGATTAATGTTGAAATCTATATTATCCGGAAAGTCGTTGATCGCTAGGAGGCTTATCCCTATTGTAGAATAAATATTATTTAAATAAATTAATTGTTTAATTTATTTAAATAAGATTAGAATTGTTTCTAATTGATTTATTCACAACCTGCTTAATATGGAGAACCTAAAAGGGTCACACACCATAAAAGGAAGAATAATTATTTAAGAAGTAAATGGCATAATCGTAATAATATGTTATGTATATTTAATTTAATCTATGGTGATAGAATAAATTAAATAGCTTAATATTTATTATTTAATATTTTAGAAATATTAAATATAAATTAATAAGAGGAGTCTTATTAATATTATTACAATTATTATTATTTTAATTTCTAAAAGAGTTTAGGAATTAATTTAATATAAGTATTCTCATTTATTCCTAATTGGATTAGAAGAAAATTAGTTAAAGGAGTTTAATTAATTATCCCTAATAAGATTAGGAGCTTAATTAATTAAAAGAATTAATTAATTAAAACCCAATTCCTTAATTGTTAAGGTGGGTTGTCCACATCTATAAATAAGAGGAGTCTTATTATGGGTGGTATGGGTTGTTGATTTTTTAACAACGTAATAATTCCAATTTGTTGGAGAAAGACGCCTTTCTATATAGAGATAGAAAACTAGGTTAGCCATAACACCCATCTTTCAATTTTCTTCTTTCCTCGGTGGATCACCTCAGAGGCCAAACATTTGGGTGGCTAACGTTGATCAAAGGAAGGAACCAAACCCGGTGGATTCAAGATTGAACGCGAAAGGATTTGGAGGTGAACTTCAGACCGAGGAAGCTCGATCTTCAAGGGTATGATTTATTCTTTATCTTTTTCGCTTAATTAATAATTATGCATAAAGGGTGATCCGGTTTATGGTTTGTAAAATTTAAACTCGATTTTACCACGCTCGCACTTTTTATGCAATTTGATGCGTTATGAATATTACAAACCTAATGGTGGCATCAGAGCCAAACCTTTATGCTAATTATTAATTGTTTTAATTTATATATTGATATGTGTTTAGAATAATTTAATTGGGTATAATTTTATTGTATAAAATTTATAAAATAAAAAATAAATAAATAAATAAATAAATAAAATAAAAACTGGGACTTCATAACTGTTTTTTTTTTTTTTTTTTTTTTTTTTTTTTTTCCGCATTTAATGCCTCAAGTATGTCATATATTATTATTATATAAATATCCTAATATAATAAAAAAAAAAAAAAAAAAACAGAACGAATAATTAAAAAAAAAAAAAGCGCAAAGAAGTCACGTTTTTGACATACTTGAAATTTACATGGAAGATGTGACAATTATAATGGAAGAAAGGTGATGAGATGAATCAAAGAAGAATTCCATGTAATGGTGATCCACCATATATATATATATATAATATATACCGTATAATATATATATTTTAATATATACGGATATTATATATATATATATATATTATATGGTTAATATAATATATATATATTAATTATTTTATAATTAAAATAAAAATTATTTTAATATTAAAATAAAAGGTTTATTTTAATCTTAAAATAAAAAGTTTATTTTAATTTTAAAATTAGAATTTCATGCTAACTAATTAGAGTTGGAATTGGATTCCATGCTAACTAATTGGAGTTGAAATTGGATCATTTATTTTTTTAAAATAAAGGAGTTTATTTAGATATGAAATAAGATTTCATATTATTCAAAATAAAGGAGTTTATTTGTGAATAGGAAAGAGAATCCTCCAATTTCCTTAAATAAAGGAGTTTATTTAGATATGAAATAAGATTTCATATTATTCAAAATAAAAGAGTTTATTTGTGAATAGAAAGAAAATCCATGCTTTCTTAAATAAAGGAGTTTATTTAAATATGAAATAAGATTTCATATTATTCAAAATAAAAGAGTTTATTTGTGAATAGGAAAGATAATCCGTGTTTCCTTTAATATTTTTTTACATGGAATTGGATTCCATAATTAATTAAAATAAAAGAGTTTATTTTAATTAAAGATTTTTTATATATAGAATTGGATTCTATAATTAATTAAAATAAAAGAGTTTATTTTAATTAAATTTTTTTTATTACATGGAATTGGATTCCATAATTAATTAAAATAAAGGAGTTTATTTTGATTAAAATTTTGATTAAAATAAAATAGTTTATTTTATTCAAAAATTAGATAAATTAAAATAAAATAGTTTTATTTTGATTTAAATTTGGATTAAAATAAAGGAGTTTATTTTGATTCAAAATTAGATTTTATACTAACTAAATTTGCCCATTAAATGATATCAATATATATATTAAATGTTTATTATTCATGAGATGAATGTTATTTATTGATGCATATGGTGATGTGTATGATAATAAATGGGATTGATTAAGGACTATCAACCAATGTGATTGGATTTTATTTTAGTTGGATGCATTGAATGTATGGGTTTTATTAAATGGGGTCTCACAGACTCGCCTTTCTCTAATTTTTCTTAATGTAAATTCTATCTCTCTCCTATGTATTTCCCCTCGATCGACGATCAAGGTTTCTATTTATTTTAAAATAGTTTTGTAATAGGAATATTTAGAATTAATTTTGAAGAATTAGAGATCAAGGGACAAGAAGCGCTTGAAGACCCGCTTGTAATAGAGCCGGGTTTAAATGTAATAGTTATATTTAAATATTATTTCGCGCACCCCTAGAGTTTGACCTTTTGGTTCACTTGGTGGCTCTAGTGAACCAAACTAGAATAAAAGTCCATAATCAATCCGGGTAGAATATAGTATTCTATATGTGCATGCTTATATTATATATATTATATATTATGCAAACATGCTTCGCATGTTTATTAATACGACGCGTATTTTATATATATATATGTAATGCTACGCTAAACAAGATGAGACAAATTAATAACAAAACCCCTCAATTTTTATATTAAGTCCTAAGCGTTCAAAGATATTTGGAATATCGAACGCCTTTCTAGCATGATAAAATTAATAGAGTATTAAATATTTAATATGAGTTTGTTGTGTCACCACAAGGCAAGTATTAAGTATTTAAGATGTTAATTTATTACATTTGATGCTTATAAAGAAAATTGAACAATATTGTTTTGTTGTGTCACCACAAGGATGATATTTTTCTTTTTGAATATATGGAGTGCTAGGTCGGACTTAACTTGGATAATTTTGATTCGGATGTGCCACCACTGATCAAAATAATCTAAGAGGCAAAATACAAGGAGTTGCATAGTTGATGTAATTGACAAAAGTTGTCTACCTATTTATTTATATATAGTTTGTTGTGTCACCACAAGGCTATATACATTTGAAATGGGATCCTTATTCTCACTAGCAAATCTTTAATTAGATTTTGCCGAACTATATAAGTGAGGGTAATATAGTTTGAAGAAAATAGTGGGAGATACCAATTTTAAACAAGACCTAAATTATTTTGGTAATTAATAAAAGAATGTATGTTAAAATGTTGTTAATTACAAATTCATTTACGTAATTTTACAATGTCTAAAATTACTATCATCGCAAGCATATTAGATGCTAAATTAATCGGACCAAATTAAACGGATTGGTTAAGGAATTTGAGAATAGTTCTCATATTTGAAAAGCTATCTTATGTCTTAATACGCCTATCCTCGCAATGGTTGCGCATAATGCCTTTGAGGAAGAGATTGCTACTTTTAGAAAGTGGCAAGATGATGCACGATTGGCTCAACGCATCATGCTCACATCCACGAAAGTAACGAGCTTCAGCCACAAGATGAAACTATGGATGCTCTTACTTATATTCCCGCACATCAAGTAGTTGATGGTGAGGAAAGTAGGACCGATAGATATCGACATATCTAAGGAGCTCTTCCGATCTAGAAACGGCCAACGGCACTATAGTAAAGACAAAAAGTTCTTAACATAATCAATTTGATTGATCAATTAGACAACTGGTTTTGTCATGAATAGAGAGTTGAGCCAAGATTTGATCTTCAGACTCACTCCCCTAATTCTTTCACAATTGTTGTGAATTTTCATATGAACAAGCTAGATATCAACTCCACCGATTTGCTTAACATGTTGAAAAATGTTAAGAGTCACTTTCAACCAAGAAAGACCATGTCTTCTTGGTAGGGGCCAAAGGATCTTCCAAAAGAAGAACGATTCAAAGAAGGTAAATAGAAAGGCGTAAACAAAGGATAATAAGAACAAAACCGATATGGATAAGAAAGGAGTTTGCTTCACCGCAATAAGCCCGGACACCGGAAAGAAAGCTCGAGAAGCATCTTGCAGAGGCTAACCAAAGAAGCTTAGTGAAGTTTAGGTTTAATACAGCTTTTTGTTCATGATTGAAATAAATTTTTCTTTAAGTCAAGGTTCTACTTGGGTATTGGATACCGACTTTGGTTATCATAAATATAGATTTATGAAGGACCAAGGTAGTGGGAAAGCTAAACAAATATAAGTAATCCTATGTGTGGGAAATGAAGCAAAGGTTTGTTTGATTAGCCATAGAAACTTATAGTTTAGCAATGCCTACGGGCAAATCTATTAAGTCAATAAGTTGTTATTGTATTTCAGTTCTTGTTAGAAATATTATTTCTATTTTGTTGTTGGACAATAAAATTTTTGGTATTATAATTAAGAACAATTGTTGTTCTATTTATAATAATAATGTTTTGTATAGAACTGAAATATTACTTAATGGATTTTGTATACTTGACTTACATGAAAATAATTTTGCATATTGAACAAATTAGTATAAGAAAAGGAGATGATCATTCAAAGAGTTGAATGTGTGTATTTGCTGAAATACAATTGTGAATTATTTGAAAGGTTCAAAGAATTCAGAAGTGAAACAAATTGGCAAAGTATTAGGATTCTTTGATCGGATCAAGGAATAAATACTTGTGCAATAAGTTTCTAGATCATCTCAAATGGTTTTCTCATAATGGACACATCCTGATACGCAATAATTGATTGATGTATCTGAAGGAAAAATCATACCTTGTTGAACATGGTACGGTCCATAATGATTTTACCGACATTCCAGTATCCTTCTAGGGTCATGTCCTAGAAATGGCTGCATATCTACGAAAAGGTAACCTCAAAATCCAGCCCCAAGACTCCATAAAAGTTATGGACAAGGAGGATTCCTAATCTTAAGTATGTTAAGATAAGGGGTTGTCCAACTTATGTGAAAAAGATTTCAAAGGATAAGCTTGGGATAAGATTTTATAAGTGTCGATTTGTGGGACATCCTAAAGTAAGTTTAGGGTATATGTTCTATAATTCTACTTAGCAAAAGGTGTTTGTTATGAACACGCCTTCTAAGATAAAGGCGTTTATCATTGAAGGGCTAGTGGGAGGATAATAGATCTTGAAGAGTTCAAGAACCACAAAACACTATAAGTCAAATAAGAGGAACTCGTAGATAGACCTATTGTACCACAAATCAATCGTAAGTCCGGAATAGTCATCAAGAAGATACCTAGGAGGTATGGATTCATCATGGATGATGATGATGAGGTACGCGCGTCATGTAAGATGATAATCCAGAGTTACATACGATGAGGTAAGAGTTCTAGTGTACAAAAGGGTCAATTGGGAGCGCCATAAAATTTCTAGTATTATATGTTGATATACTACGGATAAGGAATGACATACCAATGCTACAATCAGTAAAGATAAAGTTGTCTAAACATTCCTCCATGAATGGTTTGGGAAGAGTATCTTAATTGGGGATATAAATCTATATAGATAGATTTAAGAGGATGCTCGACTTAACCCAAGGAACGTATATTCATTTGATGCTAAAGTCGTTTAGCATGGCAAACTCAAGAGATGTCTCATGAGATGAGCTATGGAGTGTATATCTCTTAATAGTCCCCACAGACTCTAAAAGAGAGATCGCATGAGTGACAATCATGTATGCAATGAAATGTACGAGACCGATGTTGATCACCATATTCGGAGAAGTTCACTATGAGTCGGTGAAAAACATCTTAAAGTTCTTAACCCAAGCACTAAAGATGTGAGCATACATGGTGGATCTCGAATTAAAACCAGAGGGCTTAACAGACTCAAGTTTTTTGAAGATGTACCAAGATGATGTAAAATCCACTTTAAGGTAAAGGGTTACCTTGAACAATAAAAGCAGCGTTGAATTGAAAGGTTCCAAACAAAGAAAGAGTTCTTTGGTTTAGTGATAAAGACAAAGTATATAGCTATAAATGAAGCCGCAAGTTGATTGTTTGGATTAAAAGTTCATTACGTAACTAGGAATAGTTCCTAAGTCTCATCTTGGATCTAAACATGTGTTGTGGCACTTTCATTTGATTATTAGAATCATTGAAAGATGGGAAATCACTATAGAGATAGTGGACTCTCATGAACAACATTACATATCCATTAACTAAAGCTTATCCACAAACAGGATAATCGCCACTTAGAGAAAGTTAAGAGTATAAGATACATTGACGATTGGCTTTAGTGCAAGTGGGAGATTGAAAGTAGTATGCATTACAAGCCAATCATGTTTGATGATAAAGCATATACTTTGTAATAATCTTATTCATTTATTAATAAAAAGTATTAATTTATTAAAGGCTTTTAATTATCTACATGATGTTGTTTTATAATATGTGATAAACCCATAGTTTTAAGCAATGCTTTTAGAATAATGATGATGATCATTCTAATGAGATCTAAATTCTTAGAAAGCTTAAAACTAAAATAGTTCCCAATCATTGGATTACTAAATTGGGGATTAGTGAATCCGGATAGATTGGTACATACGTTGCTTGCTTCATTGGATGAGGATGATCGATCTCATGATCATTTGTGTGGAGACACCAAAGCAAGTATGTAGGTGCTTATTAGAGAATAAGTTCATCGAACGTGGCTCGCTAAGGAATACCTAATGGAGTTTTATTTGCTGTCAATAGGAATTTCAGAGTGATAGTAAGACAAGTGATCCTTGGACTTGAGATCATCATAAGTATCTTGTGTATGATAAGTTATACTTTGACTTATTCCTTAAGACCCTTAGGTATATCAAAGGGTATGCTTGGGTATAATAAGTTGTACATGGAGATAATGTATGATCAATAAAGAATCTACCACTTAATAAAAGAAGAGAAATGTCCTATGTGATTCGATAAATGACAACCAAGTAGTCCTTGGTTAAGGCGTAATGAAATTAGAAAGGAGTTTCTAATTTGCATTATTTGAGTTGTGCATTTAAGAGTCGAAATATATATAATTAAATAAAATAAGACTTGACGAAGTAATTCCATGTCTTATATTTAATTGGGACATCAGATGGTGGAAGGATTGAATCAGACGCAAGAACTATTTACTCAAAGGTTCTTTAATGATTAATGTTGAAATCTATATTATCCGGAAAGTCGTTGATCGCTAGGGAGGCTTATCCCTATTGTAGAATAAATATTATTTAAATAAATTAATTGTTTAATTTATTTAAATAAGATTAGAATTGTTCTAATTGATTTATTCACAACCGGTTTAATATGGAGAAACCAAAAGGGTCACACCATAAAAGGAAGAATAATTATTTAAGAAGTAAATGGCATAATCGTAATAATATGTTATGTATATTTAATTTAATCTATGGTGATAGAATAAATTAAATAGCTTAATATTTATTATTTAATATTTTAGAAATATTAAATATAAATTAATAAGAGGAGTCTTATTAATATTATTACAATTATTATTATTTTAATTTCTAAAAGAGTTTAGGAATTAATTTAATATAAGTATTCTCATTTATTCCTAATTGGATTAGGAAGAAAATTAGTTAAAGGAGTTTAATTAATTATCCCTAATAAGATTAGGGAGCTTAATTAATTAAAAGAATTAATTAATTAAAACCCAATTCCTTAATTGTTAAGGTGGGTTGTCCACATCTATAAATAAGAGGAGTCTTATTATGGGTGGTATGGGTTGTTGATTTTTAACAACGTAATAATTCCAATTTGTTGGAGAAGACGCCTTTCTATAGAGATGAAAACTAGGGTTAGCCATAACACCATCTTCTTGAATTTTCTTCTTCCTGGTGGATCACCTCTGAGGCCAAACATTTGGGTGGCTAACGTTGATCAAAGGAAGGAACCAAACCCCGTGGATTCAAGATTGAACGCGAAAGGATTTGGAGGTGAACTTGTACTGAGGAAGCTCGATCTTCAAGGGTATGATTTATTCTTTATCTTTTCGTTTAATTAATAATTATGCATAAAGGGTGATCCGGGTTTATGGTTTGTAAAAATTTAAACTCTGATTTTACCACGCTTCCGCACTTTTTATGCAATTTGATTGCGTTATGAATATTACAAACCTAACAGCCCCCTCCTCTCCTCCCCTTCTCTCTTCTTCGTCACCCTCCACCACCTCTACTCCCTCTCTCTCCATCACAAGTCCCAACTTATTGTCTGCCACCTCTTGTTCAACCCACCTCACCCATATTACCATATTAACATTGTCTGGTATTAGTGTTTCAAATAGTGTCGGTACATTTTTTTTCATAGTACAGTTGGTAGCCAAACATTCATACAAAGGTAATCAATTCAGTTTTATTGGGTTACCAATTAATTATAAAAAATTTAAGAACATTTTTCAAGTGTTCCTGGATTTGTTTTCTTTAACATGTGCAACCATGAACAGTTTTATTGGGTTCTGCAATGGTCATCGGTATATTTTTTTTTCTATAGTGCAGTTGGTAGCCAAACCTTCATACAAAGGTAACCAATTTAATTTTATTGGGTTACCAATTAATTATAAAAAAAATTATGAACAATTTCCAAGTGTTACAAATATTTCCTCCCTCACACAGGAAATCTTGTAGTATGTTTTTTCGAACCAATAAAATCTTGAACCGGAATTTATGGAGATGACCTTTCATCATTTGAACTGGAATCATCCTTCCGCCGCTCCTTGATTGCGGGAAATAAGCGTTGACGTTAAACACTTGGTGAAGGCGGCTGGTGAGATTCTCACTGCTGGTGCGGTGGCGGAGAATAGTAGTAATATCTAAAAATGGACGGTGACGGTAATGGTGACGATGGGCAATTGGAGTCTGATGACGACGATGACGGAGAGAGAAACGACGGAGATGAGGGAGGAGAATAGAGAATGGTTGACATGAGTTATTGTAGGAAGAACATATTCTGCAGCGGAGATGGGGGAAGAGGATAGAGGAAGAATTCAGTTTTATTATTGCACTCTTTTTATAATTATTTTATGGATGCACTAATTTTATAATTACTTTTTGTTGTATAGTAATGTAAGGAACTCTATTAAATATTGAAAATGGGAAGTGATCTAAACACGTGAGCATAATTACATATAAGATCGGTTCAGTGAGCGAGCGGATTCGCGTGTTAGATGGTTGGACCATCCCACAGGGCCCAGCCCAAATATGCACCACTTTCGTGGCTGCCCAAATTATTATTATTATAGTCCGCACAGACGCTCCCCTAGTCTAATCACTCTCCCCACAAATTATATATATGTGGTTAATGATCAGTATCATTATTTATTATGAATCAATACATTATCTTTATTATTCAATATAAGAATCAATAACGATATTAAAACTGAAAAACTCACAACGGTATTATTTTCAGCGGCATTCGCTACTATTATTAGTAGCGGACGACACCCACCATCTACTACTATTACAAGCAGACGCAATCCATTGTCCACATTAGTAGTGGACGTAAATTTTTCAGTTTTAATCTTGGCCATTAATTCTTGTATTAGACGCTAATAATGATGTTTATCCATTTCTAATTCATAATAAGTACTTACTATAGATCATTCTCATATATATATATATATATAAGATTCTCTCTAATAACAAAACCTGCTTCGTCTTAAAGAAGAAGAAGAAATGAGTGCAAGGGTTACCATGGGTCAGATGGCCTGTCAGCAGCAAAACCAGTCCAGCCCAAGAATTTCAGGCCTTGTTAGAACTTCAAAATGATTCAAAATAATTCAATACTTACTTTATGATCCACCCTAAAAAAAGTGATTCATTTTTATAATAAGAAAAATTATACCTCTTTTAGGATGGACGGACTACATAAAATGTGTGTGTGTGTGTATATATATATATATATATATATATATATTTTTTTTTAATACCAATATTTATTTGTCCATATTTTATATGTTTCTTGAAGTCTTGCTTACTTTCGTACTTAGATCACGTTGGTGAATACTGCTACTAGTACAGTAGTACTGCACCCACAATATACCGATACTTACTTGTATTATGATTAGCAAAAACGAAATACTCATATTGTACGTCTGTAAATTGAAAAAATAACCCACATGCATATATTTGTATGAATGAAAATATTCATCTTTCTTGTTGAGTTGTGGAATACATATATTAAACATTCTATGCATGAGAAGTATATTTATATGATTTTTTTAGCTTGATCTTACTCAATTGAGTTTATTTTTTATTTATGTGAAGTGTATTTTTTCTTTACCTAAGACTCTTTTGGTTTATGAATTTGTTTTTTTCTTCTACTGAGACTAGATTAGTTAATATTAATATACGTATTTGATTATAAATTATATTGTACTGAGTTTCAAAAAAAACATTATAATGATCAAACAATTAGTACTAATATATAAACACATTAGTTTCCGATACAATTGAGGGAAGAAATAAATTCATCATGTTTAATCCTTAATGTCAATAGACAACAACTATTGGTATTTTGATTTCCTAGGCAGCTTAGATCGAGCAAAGTCATGGTCATTACTTATTATAGTAAGTACAATGTTTCTGTCGTGTTAGGTAACATGTCTCATTAAAACTTTTGTATGCTTATGACACTAAACAAGGCCTTTCACAAATCAAATATGCCAGGGGGACCGGGTTTTGCTGACAAGGATAGTGATCATGCAATTTTTTTTTATTTTAAGATTTTTTGGAATTATTTTTTTTACAGAATTCAATGATTTGGATGTCATTTAGATACATGTAAAAAATAAGATTGTACAGTATGTACAACTCTATTTTTTACATGTATCCAAATGACATTCAAATTACTAAATTCTATCAAAAGTTCCAATTTCAATAAATGTTATAAATTGTTTGAGTCATTAAAAAAAAATAATTGACTGGTCTCTACCATGTCGCCCCAAAAGGACGGTTCACAAATCAAATACGGAGGATTGAGACAACCATATTTTAATCATGCTTAAACAGGAGTACTATCTTCTTTTGCTACATAGGATTTGGGTTTTCCTATATTTGGTGTTGTTTTTCCTTTAAATAATAATAATAGTAATATTTACTCCCTCGATTCCAAAATTACAGGTATGTTTAATTTTTAAACTCTTAAAAATAAAAAGCAATAAAATTTATTTAATATTAACACGTACAACAAATAATAATTAGTTTAAACTAATTAAACCCTACTACTAATAATCGCTATATTTATTACTTTTAAAATTTATATAAATTCATATCAATTTTAAAATTTAGAATTGTGTAAATTAACCTCACTGTGAATGTGACAACCGACACCTAGAAAATTTGTATTTTTATAAGTAAAAATTGATATTTTTACAAAGTTTTTCTGACACGTGGGTCTTATGAAAATATTAATTTTTTAAAAGTTTTTCTGAAATGTGTGGTTTTTTTGAAAATATCAAATTTTTTTGTTGCAAAAATATTAATTCTCCATTACTACTAACAGTGAAAACAAAGTAAATTATTAAGTGGGATCTATTAATATAAAAATAAAATAAAAATATTTATCAATTAATATAATTTTTATCCTCCTCCCTCCTCCGGGTAGAAGATTTTTGTTTTGTTTTGAGACAAGAGTACAGAGTAAATAAATATGGGCCGTTGGTTTTGTTGTAAATATAGTTGACAGAAAACTCGAGAATGCGCGTCTCAGGAACACGAGTAAAAACAAACCGTGAACTGATCGATCTGTAATAATAATAATATAGTATTGGAGTATACACGGAGACGGAGGGTGTGGATTAGATCGATACCATCCCAGTTGGTGCTGACACAAATACAGATCATTTCCACTTGTAATTATCTCCCACTCCTTTTCACCAACCTCTCTCTCTCCACATCATTATTTCCCTTTTCCATTTCTCTATAAATATTTATATATGCATTTGTGTATATATAATCTCACGTTTTGGTTTCTCTCTCTCTCTCTCTCTGACCTCAGAATCCAGTCTTCCCATTGTTACAGGAAAAGGGCCGGTGGGTTTTTAGCTCTGAGATAGAGGGTACAGATTTATGTACTTGTTAATATTGTAGATTTTCTAAGTGATTTTGTGTGTTCTTCATATATTAATAAATATATATACACCCACAAAATCGGATTGAGGTTCCAGGGAGAGAGAGGAGAGATAAAAATACGTAGGACAAGTGATTCACAAACAGTTTGACACCATCATTCATCCCCTACAATTCTTGACAGGAAGGCAGAGGCCAATTGTCCCTTCTTGCACAACAAAAAGGTGGTGGGGGTGGGGGTTCTTTTTTGTTTGTTGTTATTGCTCTGGAATATTGGGTTTTTTCGGACAAATTGGTAGGTGGATTTTGCATTGTCTATATATAACATTTATTGTGCACTCCTAAATTGGGTTGAGAGCTCCAAGGAAGATCTAGGAGCAACTTATTCACCAAGATTCCAACTTCAGGATCATTCTCTGTAATTTTTCTGTGTTAAAAGGTAAAAAAATATATTCTATTTGCCTCTACTTTCAATTTTAATTATTAATAAATGATAAAAGGGTCCCCTTGAATCTAATTATGTATCCATTTTGAAATTTGCATATTCTACTTATTCTAGACGATAAAATTAGTTTCTAATTCCTCTGCTAATAGACAAAAAGAGTTAGACCAATGGTCGTTATTAACAAATGTGCAAATCATACAATATGCAAATGGTACTAGGTTGATATGTGGATGATAAAGAGGCATTTCTATTATTGTTTTCCTCTTTTTCATGTAGGAGGTACTGAATGATTATGTTTACAAGGTTTAGCATTATGGCCAATTTATCCTATATGGGGTGATAAAAAATGCTCCGAGTTTCTCATTAACCTATTCCACTATTCCATCATTGATATGGTAGAGTTGTGACAAAAATAATTGACAGGGTTGTTTAGGCAAGAATGTGTTGCCTCGTGTTGCAGAGGATTTTTCCAACCTGGATCCTGTCCTTGTTTACCTATACAGTTGGTAGATTTATATTTATTTATTGAACACGTGTCGCATGTGAATATGTTCCAATCTGTATAATTCACAATCATTTATGTTGCAATACAATCGCTAACCAGAAGATGTTTCCATCGTGATCAAGTTAACCGGAAGATGCATAAAGCCCGGGAAGAAGAACTCATTATTATTTAACATGTTTCAATTCTATGATTATTTTGACAACCCTTGTACAATTTGATAAATTTCCTATCTGCATATTTTGGAAATTGAAATTTGATCTGATTACCCTTATTAGTTCTGCAGAGGTTGAATTTATTCATTGGTGCAAAAGATGGACAGCAGTGATAAATCTCCCCTAAATGATGCAGTAGTGTTACCAGTCCCACCTCCATTACCTGATCGAGTGTTTATCAGATATCATCCAAATCGGTTAGCTGTGGATGGGTCATCAGGGTACATCCATGCCTCCACAGCTATGCCGGATATGTGGGATCGCCTCTTTAATGATGGTTACAGAGCGGATGTCTTGATCAATACAGATAGTGGTGGTATCATCTATGCACATGCTAGTATTCTTGTAAGTTGTTTTATCTATCACTTTCTCAATTTGATGAGAGTTATTCAATATGATAATAAAGATCTTGTTTGACATAATTTATGATAAGAACATGAATATATAAGCCAATCGGTACAAGAAACACTTTGAAACTGTGTTATGTGACTCTGTCAGTCACATCTGTAGTACTATTATAATGTGGCACTCATTATGCCTCTTGGATGATCCGTGTGTCCATTGGTTTTATCGTCTTTTATTATTTCTATAACTTACTGTTACGTTTGTTTCTTGGTCATGGTTTGTATATTTTCTATTCAAATCCGAGAGTGACGGTTCTTTGTCCTGTTCAGTAGTATCTCATATATTTAGATTCTTACATTCATGAACTTAACATCTGTTAGCAGGGCATAGCTTCTCCAGTGTTGAAAGGCTTGTTAAAACAATCAAAATGCAGTGGTCATCAGAGATCTATCTCGATTCGTGGGGTTCCACATGAGGCAGTTCGAGTTTTCATTCGATTCTTGTACTCATCTTGGTAAACATTTTCCCACAGTGGTTCTTCGTTTTAGTTGGATTTTGGAACAGGACCTTTTCCCTTTGGAGAGATAATTTGGCCAATAATCAAGACTCTTCACAGAGATGTTAGAACCTAATCAATGGAAAAGTTATATACTAACATGGAGACCATAGAGAATGACATAGATACATTAGCTTGATTTACCTTGATTCTGCTCTTTGCTAATCAGCAAACATGCTTCTTGTAGCTATGAACGAGAACAACTGGAGGAACATCTCTTGCCTTTGCTGGTTTTGTCTCACGTCTTTGTGGTTCCCCAGTTAAAGCGAGTGTGCGAAAGGAGGCTAGAGCATGGATTTCTCACTGTAGAAAATGTAACCGATATCTTTCAGCTTGCACTTCTGTGTGATGCCCCTCGGCTTACCCTTATTTGTCATCGGTTCATCCTGAAGAGCTTTAAGGCTGTTTCTGCCACTGAAGGATGGAAGGTGATGAAGGAGAGTCATCCAGTGCTAGAGAGGGAAGTTGTGGGGTCTATGATTTTTGAAGATGCAGTAAGTATTTTTTTTCCCTTGGTAATTTACTATGGTGGCTGTGTTAAAACCCCTTCATTATTCATTTTTTGATTTGTTCAATGTCGCAGGCCAATAAGGAGAGAACAAGAAAGTTGAAAGACAGGAAGATATATCTAGAATTATACGAGGCAATGGAAGCTCTTGTTCATATATGTAGAGATGGTTGTCGATCCATTGGTCCACATGATAAAGTCTTGGATAAGGCTCAGGGGCCGTGCAATTATGAGGCTTGTAAAGGATTAGAATCGCTTGTCCGCCACTTATCTGGATGCAAATTGAGAGTTCCCGGTGGCTGCATTCATTGCAAGAGAATGTGGCAGCTCTTGGAGTTGCACTCTCGCCTATGTGCTGATTCAGATGTGTGTAGGGTTCCTCTGTGCAGGTGCGCCTTTTAGTCATACTATAAAATGGAAAAAAGAAAAATGAAGTAGCTATTGAATATCACAAAAGAACAAACCAAAATCTGTGACCAAATATCAACACAACATGTTCTAAAGTTTTATCTTATACAAGTCAGGTTAATCATTTCTCTGAACTGAGGAATCCTTCCATTTTACAGGAATTTGAAGTATAGGATAAAGAAGCAGAACAAGAAGGATGATATTAAGTGGAGGATACTGGTGAGGAAGATCTTGAGAACAAAGAGCATTTCTGGAGCTCCATTCTTTACATTGGCATCTACATGACAGCAAGGGTTTTAGGAAATACATCCATCTTTTCTAATGTAAAATACAAAGTTTTGGTTACAGGTGTATTGGTGATTGAGATATGAATCAAGGGTTTCATGTCGACCCAAAAAATCGTCCACATGTAAAGTAAATGTATGCTGAAAAAACAATGACAAATCAATTAAATGCTCATTGATCAATGATTTAGTTTAGCTCGTTCTAACATTTGAGTTGTGCATTTCAAGCGTCTAATTGGATTCTTGCATTTCCAGACCAAGATAGGAGGAATATTAGTGGACACAAGGTGTTTGCAATAACAAGAAGTGACCTTAAAAAATAAAAATGAGAAGATAACCTAATATTTATTGGAGGACCATCAACTTCCAAATTTTCTGGACATGGTTTGAGTTTCATTATTTATGGAATATAATTGTGTTTTCATGCTGTGAGCCTTTAAATATGATTGTGGGACGCGTCCGACAAAAAGAGGAGCGCCGGGTTAATGATCTAAATTGAATTAAATTATCCGAATAATATAATTTAAAACGAAAAAGTTGAAAAAACAGACAAATATGGGAGAACCCCTGCGGTTCGTCCCAGTGGCGAAGTCAGGATTGATTCACAGTGGGGTCAATAATTAGAGTATCAGACAATAAATTAAAATTGATAATTATAGTAGCAAAAAATGACTCAAATATATAACCACAAAAATATAATATGTCATTGTTGACTGGGGATGATGAGTTACTGAGTTGGTAGCCGGTAGGTGCTGACTGCTTTGTATCAAATAAAAAAAAAATTAACCATTAAGTGGGGTCAAAAATGTCTCCCTGCTTTGTATCAATTTTTTTTTAAAGTGGTATCAAAAATTGAGTGGGGTCAATTGACCCCACATTTTTAACGTGGCTTCGCCTCTGGTTCGTCCCTCTTAAGTTTGGATAAAATCGGTGAAAAGATGACCAAGTGTTGAAAGACCCCAGAGGGGTTCAATATCTTGATTTGGTATGATCAAAGATGTTTTTTACCTTGATTTGAATTCTTGAATTCGCTTATCAAGCGAAACAAATGTGAAATGAACAAACCAAGCAAAAGAAGACGAGAAATGAAATGAGTTAACAAATGAAATGAAGACGAGGTCAATGAAAACCCCCTAGAGTTCGGCCCCCTAGGGCTCAACCTCTCCAATGACTCTAGTGAATGATCTTTTCTTGATACGAGTTAACTTACCAAGCGAAATAAAGACAAGATCGAAAAAAGTTGAATGAAAGAAGAAGATAATCTTGAGGGCGCCCCCCACCCTAGGGGGCGCATTCCATTACGAGCTTCAAAATGGTCACCGAGCGAACTTTAGGTGGTGCGACGACAAATCTGTTAGTTTTATTATTTGTGATTTTAATAATGACAATATAAATATAAGTTATGGACATAGTTTATTTTATAATGAAAATATTAGTCTGATTCATAATGGTCCAATATTGTTATAAGTTAAATTTATGTTATCTGTTGGATTGCATGGGATATATTGTTGCATATTAGTTTGCATACTGGAATATATTAGCTGTGTAATTTGTTACAATCTTGTATAGGAGTCTTTCATGGAAACATGTAACAGCTATACAAGTTGTTTAAGGAAAGGACTCTAACAATATTATCATGTATATTCCAGATCCTTATTTTTAGGCTAAATTATTATCATATATGTGATTTACTGATTTGGTAATATTTTATAGCTGTTAACAATTTCAAAAAGTGCTGAATTCTCTATCCAAGACTTGGTCTCTCAAACTGATTGTTATAGTCGTGACTCAGTCTTTTAAACTGAGTATTATAGTCGTTGTCCTTTGCTCTATATATTGATGCTTGGCTACTGAACGGGACACGCCTCTTGAAGATGCAATCCATTTGATATAATACATCAGAGAACTTTCTTTGCTTTATTCCAGCCATTAATTGTATTGCTTTTAAATTCTTTTCAGCTGAAAATCTATTGTAATCTCTAAATTCTATCATTTGTAAACTAATCACAAGCTCAGGTTGGTTTAGTTACTCTTGAGTAGTCAATTTGTTCAAAGAAGGTTTCAAATGTCTCAGTGGTGAGAAGAGTTGTAGAGGTGCAAGGAGACATTGATGTCCAAATCAGAGTTGAATTTCTTTGAACATGGAAGCTTTCTTTGCAATTAATTGGGTCTTAAAATTAATAAAAAATAGAGCCTAAAATACCGGCTGGTATTGGACGTGGATTAGTTAAGAGCAGAATCATGTAAAAATCTTGGTGTGATTTTTTTTCCTATTCTTTTCTATTTTTATATTTCTAGATATTTTACTCTGCTCATTTGAAGATATACTAATCCAGACACTAAAGTAGACATGCATAACTGTCTGATAATAATTAACAAAGAACATAAGTTAAAGCAGACACTAAAGCAGATATGCATAGCTGTCTGATTTAAACTTGTTGCAGAAAAAATCAAAAAGATTTTATCGTTTATCATTTTTAGCTTAAACACCTCAACTCTAGGTGTGCTTATACAAAGAATTACAAGATCGAGGTGATCGAAGCCAGAGAAAAGAGGCAAGAAATACATGAGAATTTAGGAATGATCTTCCTCAAATCCTTCATGACATAGAAAATTACTCAAAGGACCAAGAAGCATGACAAAATGATGAGAGATAAACAAGACATAACAAGAAGAATCGAAGTAAGCATGAACCTAGGGTTTGGCCCCTCCCCAAGGTTCGGTTACCCTATGGTTTTGTCAAAACTTTCTTGAGGATCTTCTTTGATAAATCTTTGGATTCGGGCATAAAGATTGAACGAAAGGAAAATAAGATTTGATTCATAGAACGATGATTAGATTTGAAGATTGAAAGGTCTCCGTAAGTTTATGGGCAGAAGACTTTGGGAGGCAACTTCAAATGAAAAATGGTTGAGGGATTTGAATTAGCGACTAGAAGAACAAGACGATTTAGGCATCCCTTTTGACAACGAGAGATATTTTTTGTATTTGACCTGAAGTCGCATGTCAGGCATGTGACCTAGTCATGTGTCAGGCACGTGACCTAGTCTTTTGCCACTAACGTGACTACTTATCAAATAGGCATCCTTTATAAATAGCCCCCTCATTTTATATTATGGCATGAGAAAAATTCTTATATTATCAAAATGACCATTATATCCACAATTGGTTCCTTCACCCCAAGCTTACAAAATGAAAATTCAGAATTTTTTTGCATGGCTCCGGTCATGATTTTACTATTGGGGTCTAGTATCCTCTTTTTTCCCTCCAAATGTGGATAAGGTGTTTGAAAGATATTTTCAAACTTTTGGCAGCCTTAACGATAAGCAGGCTCTGTTAAACTTTTGTTGTGATTATGAGATTCCCTAGATCTTTAAATGGTCCTACGTAATTGATCATCATGTGGGAATCGGAGCTAATCGTTTTCTTAGGCAATTATCTATAAAGTGGTGGTCAAAATTCAATGAAGATAAAATTGATGATCTATTTTTCCGCCAGTTAATCATTTAGTGGAGAAATATGATACTTTTCAAACGAAGGTAAAATCTTCCCCAAAAGGATTTCGAAAAATGAGATTTTAGACTTCCTGAAAAATCATGATGACACTGAGACAGTGATGATGAAGTATTGTCGAATAACTCTTTTGGTGGCCTCTGCTCACATCCTAAATAATTCAAGTGTGCTATGTGGTTTGATGCTTAAAGTATCTCTGGTGGTCCATTTTCAATCTTAATAATTCAGGTTTTCGGTGTAAGTGGAGAATCTTATCTTTAGATGGCTAATGTGTTTTTCGTTTTTTACTGATGTCCAATTGACTCCAGCCTTATCCAAGACACGCGTCAACACTTTTATTAAAGTATTTATTTTGCTTTTTTAAAATAAATTCGTTTTAAAGTTGGTTGTATTCTTATAATAATGTTTTCTAGCCTCATTCCTATAGGAAGGCTTCTTTACTCATTTGTTAGAACATCCGAAAAACAAGCTTCGGTTCATATTTGTAAAATAGTGTATTCAAGTTTTAAGTTTTAAGCTTTAAGCTTCAAAACCTATGTAAATTTATTTAAAATTTTAATAATATTCCGTTATTATTTATATAATTATTTATTTTAAAATTTATGACATGAAAGAGACCCATCCATTAATCAGGGTCAAGCTATTTTGTTTTAACTCGTCTTGGAGTTGATAAAACTAAAAAAGTTTAAGAGTTCTTCTAGGGGGATATTTTTTAGTGATATTTTTAGTGATATTTTTTTTATTTTATTTTTTTTGTTTTTTTTAGTAGATTCTAAAAAATATATAGTATTTATTAGAAAATCAATTTTTATAAAAATAAGTATTTTAGGTGTAATTTGGATATACAAAAAAAGCAGGGTTATACATGGTATGCATATGCGCCTTTCTTTGTATTTATCCAAATTATACCTAAAACAGTATTTTTTATAAAAATTTCAGTTTGAATAAATACTATATATTTTTTGGAAGGTATTACAAAAAAAAACCAAAAAAAAAAAAATTAAAAAAAAATATTAGTAGAAATGTCACTAAAAAAATATCTTCCTAGACTTATTGAAAGTTTAAATCATTTCTAGCTATAGAAAGTGATTTTTGAATACAGGATTCCCTGAAATCGATTTATTAATTCAAAGACTGTCGGCCTCTTTTCCAATCGGTTATTTGGTCAGGCGGGAAGCTGACATCGCATCGGAAGTGAGTTCTTTTTCATGCTTCTTTGTTATTATGCTTTTGTGAATTTTTTCCCCATTTTCGCAATGGATGCTAAATATCTTCTCATCAAAATCATGAGTTAGAACTCGCCAACATCTCAAGCTAAGTGGGATTATTTGAATTTATTACTCTGAACTTATTTAGTTCGGTATTCGGTTATTAAATCAATCGTGCATCTCAGCTGAAAGGGTTTATATATTTACATATTCTGCTACGCCCTTTGATAAACTTATGAAAGGTGAAGGTTGTAAATCTATTTTTGACAGCTGCATTTTTACAGTCACTTGGTGTTCACTTTGAATGCATGTTGTATTTATATGTCAATTTATTTTTCGCTCATAAAAAGAAGCACAATAATGGGAAATCCTTTGTCAAAACAACAAGATCAGTTACATTAAGGCTAAGGAGCTACGAAAGATTGAAAGGTAAGAACAAAAGAATTTCCTTATACTAAATGAGATAATTAAAAACAACAAATTCAGATTATAGCATGATGCCTGATTGCCTGGCATCAAAACTTTAATGTTTTATGGAACATGTATGTAAATGAGAAGACTACCTTAACTATGGCCTTGTATAGGAGACTTGAGGTCTAAAAAAAACTATTTTTATCCTTCATTCGACAGCCCATAATAGCTTGCAGCTGTTTGTTGAATTTTCAATATCTTCCAGATTATGTTCTCATTGCTGGAAGTATCTTTAAATTCCTTTTGTCACCCTATTTGTCATCTTATTTGATATTCTATCTGTAATTCTCATCATCCTTTCAATTCTCTTTTCACATTCACTTCTTATATGGATAAAGCCAAAACGTTCAAGGCCAGGCTTTTAAACATGTGACTATTAGTCCTCTTGATAATCATAAGCTCCTTCTGTACAATCAGACTACTCCTTTAACATACTTTTAGGTAAGCAATGAGCCTGCCATTGTCCTCTGATGAGACTCGAGTGCATCATTTGCATATGTTCTCATGGGGATGAACTTTCTTCATCTGAACTTCTATCTTGACGCACATTGTATCTGTTTAGGACTGGTAGTGATGCTGTTGCAGGTATTCTGAATGATCTTGCTGAACCCACCATTGTTTTATCCTGCATCCTCCCCACTTCCTTGCACACATTATCCAGTATACAGAGAAAATCCCTAACGATCATGAATATTCTGAAAGGATGTGCTTCTTCTTTCACAGTGTCACCATGAAAATATGCTGTGACTTCTTTCACCAAGGATAAGATCTTTCTTTCATCTGACTTAATTCTAGTAATTTCCTCTTCTGCCTCTCTAAGAAAGATTTTCAACGACTCGAAGAATTTACCCTGCATGTTTGGCGTCTCGTATTGCAAAACCAATCTGACTTTTGCAAGCCCCATTTCAAGCTTCAAAACATAGCTGCTCAGGACGTCTGCATCCATTCCTGCTGCTTTTTTGACATTGCCCAGTTCTCTGCCCAACCCTGAAACAACCTGTAATCCTTGCTTCTTGAACTCCTCCTCCTTCACTCTGAAATTCATTTTATTTGGAAGAATTTCAGTTGTAGGATCAGAAGATTCAGAACTCGTGCCTTCTGACCTGATGATCTCTTGAACCACAAAGTGGAGCAAGGTGGTCTTCCCATCCGTTCCCTTTATATCTATTAATTTCAACAGTGTATCAAGTTTGAAAGCTCTTGCATCGCCACGATTAGTGCCAACGTTCATGCGGTTTCCTGTCGTCAGAACAGCTTCAAGCAGTTTGAGGAATAACCGACTGTTCTTCAATTCTTCACTTGCTGCCTGATCAGTGTTAATATAATGAGCACAACTTGCAAATATAGTTTGTTTATAAAAAATGAAAATATTTTGACATCAGACATATTTGAAAATTTATGACTTTATATTTGAAATAGCTCAAATATTAATACACGTTACACAACAATCTAACAACTTTCAAATTCCTGGGAGGCATTATGTTATTGACCAAAAAAATTAAGGCAAATGCATGAAATATCGGCAAATGGAATTAAGAAGCAATTGAGAACAATACCTCTAGGGTTTGGAAGGAAATCCTCAAGTATTTTACTTCTGTGTCAAAGTTTGCTCTGTATAGCATGACTTCCACTCTTTTAAAGGCAAATGGTACATCAAGAATTGCCTTTAGAAAACGCTCAGCAGACCCTAGTTTTGACAAGTCACCTCTGTAGTCTCTTAGTTTGATCTCTTCCTCTTTGGTTGGACCCATCTTCACCAAAGTTTCCAAAAGGTCGGCACCTAACCCTTCCGGATTTCCTGTTGCACCAATATACACATTCCATCTGATGAGGCAATCGAAAACTGAAGATTCATTGACATGTTTTTCTGTTTTAAGATGTTTAATACGTGTACACACACACACATATAACATGCTTGTATGTCCAGAACTGGTGATGTAATTTGGCTATTGAACTCTTGAAAAGTGTTACTCTGTCGTGCCAGTTTACCGGTAGACCTGTTTTCCATGATTGAATTTTGTTGGGTGCAGAAACTTGTATGATGTTGCTCCTATAAATAATAAGAAATGAAGAATGCATCATGTGTAGTACAGCAAACATAAATTAACTTTCCATCTGTATATGTTTTCAACAATTACGAATGTAGATAAATTAAGGCCTGCACCTCCTTTGAAATGGTTCTTTAGGGCATCAAATAGGATAACTGCTAATGGGTCAATATAGGAAATGAAAGAAAAAGTAAGCATGGAATTAGCTCTGGTTGCAAGTTGCAACTAGAAAAGGAAATTCAGTATTGGAGGTAAAAATTTCTGAAACTAAAGATAAAACAATGATGCAGGTGGAAATTGCAGGCGAGTAGTATAGGGATAGTTTGTCAGCCAGAAACTTATCCTGTTGTGTTAGTTCCTATACATTTTGACTTTGTAATTGGTTTCTTTATTATTTTCCTTGCTGGAGGATTTCAGTCTCTCTAGACATATTTCACTATTTGCTTATTGTTCCCCTACTAGATGAGCTATGTCTATTTCATACATATTTACTATTACACGTGTCTATCCCCACTCAAAATTTCATTAACCAAGAAATGGTCACAAGCAAATAATGTGAGCTGCAGCATGCTGGCTACTTCTTTTTTGTTGGGTTACCAAAACACTAAATACTTTTTTGGGCTCATTAGTTTTGTAAATTGTAAGCTTAAAGAAGTTGAATATTGCTGTAAATTTATTAGTGAGGACATATCCTGTTTTTGGCAGGCTGTTAACATCTAAGTGATACAATGGTGGTCTGATTTGAATTTTTTTAACTCCAAAGCTTTGGCAAAGATAGGTATAGTCTTAAAAAAATAAAACTCAAATTTCCGATATTAATAACCAGCTCAGAGAATGGCTAGAGGCCTTGGGTTAAACTATCCCTACTAAATTAGCTATTTTTTCTGTCAACAAATTTCACATGGAACATTGCTCTAAAGGCCTTGGGTTCTAGGGAGAAGACTAGGTCATGAGTGCAAAATAGAGTGGAGGAAAGAATTGGGTCATGAGGTATAGTGGTATACGGTTGGAATTATCACTGGTAAAATTCGAGATGATGCAGGAAGAAACATGTCTGGAACTAATGCGAGCAAGGAAAATAAAAGTTGGCAGTAGAAGATCTGCTCCAACAATATCAATGCATAATGGCATATATTAAATGATGAATGATAATTTTCCTTCCCTGATCTCCAGATTTTTTTCTGCAGAAGCTATTAATGACTATTACTGCTATGACACACGAGAGAGTAAATAACATACCATCTAGAAGCGCTTCGGTAACCTCATCCCGTGTCACATTCAACGCTCTTAACAGTATTGCTATGTTCTGTGACTTCTTTGGGTCCAATACTCTGTTCTCCCGTTCCACCAGAGGGAGTACTGATTTTCTAGCCGTTTCTTTTGGAACTGAACTTGAACTTGCAGAATTACATCCAAATAGAGACTCCATCATGTCTTCATTTAATCTACAAGAAAAGAAAAAGGTCTATAGATCAGTGACTGTACATCAGACTACCAGGGGCAAGTACCATGGATGTTTGCTGGTCTACTTACTGAAAGGAGCTTGATTTTAGCTGGTCCCACACTGTAGCTCTGTCTGAGGTTGCTCGTACTTTGTCCCAGTGCAGAGGCTTGAGTTTCGGTTTTGATCCATCCATATCATCAGCACTAATCTTCTCTAAAGAAGTGGCACCATTGTAATCTTCTTCAACATGTTCTGTTTTCACAATTCCAGATTCTGCTCTGGGGTGGGACTCCTTGATTGCAACTTTGTCAACTGTTGCAAAGCCGTTGAGGGGACACTTGTTTCTGAAGTCCCTAATTTCTGCCGTCTTACCAGTTGTAGGGGAAGAGGAGGTAGAGGTGGGGGAATTGGGATTTTAGGTGTCTGTTGGGATTGCTTGTTTATTGAATGAAGAGCCGTCAAGTCTGGTGGTGGAGGCGGTGATGAAAATTTTGCCCTTCTGGGAGCGTATGCTAATGTTGGTTGACAATACTGAACATGATGCTGTTTCTGTATTGACCGAGAAGGAGCTATTGGTGGCGGCGGTGGTGGCGGGGGTGGGGGCTGAGGAGTGGGTGGGGGCTGAGGAGTAGGCGGAGGTTGTTTAATTGATGGTATGATTGCATGTTTTCTGTCTGCAGATGAAACAGAAAGGCGTGATTTTGGTGAAGTTCTCTTGGAATGAGGAACAGGGCTAGTAACATGAGGTTCAATTCTGGATTGGGTCCTTGTATTATTGCTCAAACGACTCTGACGTGAACTAGTTGAGTACCCTTCTTCGTAGCTCACTGAGGATCCCTGTGGTGTATAAAATGCAGACTCCTGACTCTCTTCATCCGATGATGACATGGCCGGAGGCGAATTCATGATTGGTGATGGTTGAGGTTTACTCAGCGGTGGAAGTGGCTGAAGATCAGGACTTGGTCTATATCGATCTGATTTTTTTGATGAACTCAGTTTATGATAAGGTGATCCATTTGTCTCGTTAACTGTTCTCTGGCTAGATGGTTCAACAGTACCAATATAGAGGAAAGTAGATGGGGGCATTCTTGATTCCTCATCAACTCTTTGGGAATTGCCTCCAACAAGCTTTTGGGATTCGTCTGGGTGTTTTACCCGGTGCTTGTAGAGGTAAAATGCCAATCCAGACAGCATCCCCAATGTGACAATTCCAACTGATATTGCAATTGCCACTTTTTTGGTTGGCTTGGCTGGTTGTGTGGCAATTGGGATTGGTATGCTGGTGCCATTGATCGCTGGTGGTGGCTGTTGGGCCTGATTTGGTGTGGGTCCGGTGGGGACTTCTGGGAAGAATGGCTGTTCTGGGTTTGGGAAAACAGATGTGGGCGGTGGTGGCGGTGGTTCTACAGCTGCCGGGGGTGGTGAACTTGCCGGAAACAATGGTTGGTGCAAAATTCTTCTAATGTTGTTGTGGTCACCAATCAAATCTTGAATCTTGGGCACCGTGGCATATGTGGGTTGGACGATGAAGAAAGATGTGACCAATGATGCAATGAAAAAGAGGGTCATATGATGAGAGCTCATTGTGTTGTTTTCTGGGTTTCTTGTCTTCTGTTCTTTTCTTTCACCCAATTCATCTCTCGGGTTATGCTTCTCAATTCTCTCTGATCACCAGCTGGTGGAGCTAGCAAGAGAGAAACAAAAGACTTGAGGAGGGGTAGCTTCTCTGAGCTGCAAGATCTGGAGGGGCGTGACGTCAGCAGGAGCCGTACTTTTTGATTATTCTTTTTTGCATTTTTTGATTGGGTGAACTGTGTAGTGTTATGTCTTGATTTGACATTAAAACTTAAATTGTATATATAATTTTGGTAAAAGGATTTTATTTTCATAAAGATAACTTGGTAAGGTAGGGAATAATCTAGTGTAGTGCTCCCTCAGCTTTTCAATTTAATGGACGATGATGAGTTGATGACCATATACGAAGATTAAAGCAACATGGTGATAGCCTTTTCCGTCCACCGAATATATAAGTTAAATTTAGTGATGTATTTTTATAAAGACAAATTTTTAATTTTTTTTTTTTTGCATGAATAGTAAAATGCACTTTTACAGTAATATGTATGACGCGTTATTTTGAAATATCATTTTATTTTTCTGTAGAAATAAGATTTCTTTACAATATTTACGTATTAATTAAAAAATATAGTAGTAATCATATATATATATATATGATGTTAAAGAAAATATTAAAAAGTAATAATAGATTAGGAATAATATTTTATAATTTTAAAATAAATATATATTATTTTTTATAAAAAAGATAGTAGTAGTATATATTACGTACATCTTTTTGGTAGTAAGGGAGAGGTGGTAACCAAGGCACATACATATTCGGCACTTTTTCTTTTCTTTTCATTGGGTGGCTGTAATGTGGAGTAGTGTAAATCCTTCTTCGTCCTGTCCTGTCCTGTCCTGTCCTGTTGACTACCTACTTTTTGGTTATCAACATGAGCATCAAAACTTCCATTAATGGCTTACGAGTGATTAAAACTTGCTCGGAAATTCATGCCCGTAAACGTGTCAACCCATCACACGTAAAGAATTTTTATTTTTTTTTTGAAAATATAATATTTCATTGACATAGATCAGATGCCAACACATCAACAAGAAAAAAAAGAAGAAATTGAGATCAAACCTCTTGATCAGACTTAATTAGAATCGGTTGCTCGTGCAAGAGCATGCGCTACCTGGTTCGGTAATCTTCTCACAAACACAAACTAATAACTACTAATGTCCTTGACTAGGAATTTACAATCTTCCACTATTAAGTCAAAATAAAATAAATCCTCCTGAACACATGCAATCGCTTGGATCACCAACTGTCCATCAAATTCTAAAACCACATTATTGAGTCCCATGCAAGGTCTTCAACCAACTTAACGCCTCACAACAATTTATTATAAGGTAAATTGTGAAATATATCTGGGTGCCTTAAAAATTACTCTCTTTCAAAATTATACTCCATATATTAATCTGTTTTAATATTAAAAAAAATACTCCTTCCGTTTTAAAATACTTAAATCCTTTTTAAATTCAACTAAATATATTTTTAAGCTTAAAATTGGTATAAATTCTTTTAATTTTAGTTAACGATTAATATGAGACCCCATATTTTATGAATAAATATTTAATTTTCTCGAATTATATTTTTGAATATTATGGTTGTGACGCCCCCAAAATGGTATATCATCACCCGACGCCCCAAAATTAGGTATACATCACCCATCTTGTAGTCGCCATACATGGCATCGTAATTTAAATTTAACTTATTAATATAATCTGCGTGTATAATACGATATAAACCGTGAGTTTAAATACAAATATTGTCTACTAGATATTATACAAACTCAAAAAAAGTCCTCATTACAATTATTATCACATTATTTTTTACGAATAGTGAGGACTACTAATGTTATCTTCGACGGACCATTACTCGCTTCCCGACTCGTCCCAATTATATTATCATTTTCTCAAGAGAATCAAATGAAAGAAAGGGTGAGCTCAAATTTCAAGAAGAAATATTATGACTAAGATAATGCAGAATAAATTATCATTAGTCTTCAACAATAATGTTAAACCGATAAAATATAATGAACATCAAGTTTAACTACAGTGAATACGTAATCCATTAAAAGAGTCAGTAGAAAATAAAATCTACTATCTTTTATGTTTTAAAAGGTTTTTCATCATCGTTATACTTTAGACTCAAACTTTAATAAATATTCCATCATCGAATCACCCCGCGCACTACTGCCGAGGATATTCTTTTAGTATCACGACCACAATTATTCACGACTACTGGCCAAGAATATTTGTGTATTCATTAATGGTCATGATCATACCAACAACATCCATCAATGTACTACGGCCACCGAGGATTTTTACACATCATTTGTAACATTACTGGCGTGATTATAACCGAATAATCTCTCGTCATAATCATACCAAGTCCATCTACGCACTACAAAAGCCATGATGATTTTCAAAAAAATATAAACATGAGGATGATGACAATGATATAAGAATTCAATAAAACAAGTTCAAGAATTAATTTATCTAGGAATTATAACATCCAATTGTCAACACGACATCGCTTTGTAGAGTAAAATTCAAGAATGATCGAGAAGAATATTTTCATGAAAAGATATTGGATGAAACGCAAATATCAAGGATATTCTACTAATTTCATGGAGTATAGAAGTCAAAGTTTTAAACCAACCGGGTATAATAAAGAATGGAATAACAAAAGAAATCACCACGTACATGCGATAATCGCATGCAGAGTGTGTTATTCCACGAGAATAATAAATAACGGAACCGTGTCCGTGAAATTCATGCAAGCAGGATATTCCAACAGAATAATAAAGAATGGAACCGAATCAAACGTAAAACACACGAACAGGATATTCCAACAAAATAATAATAAAGAGCGGAACGGTGTGGTGTAAACACATGCATGAGGATGTTCCAATAGTAATAATAATAAAGAGCGGAACAGTGTCAGTGTAAAACACTGCAGACGAGGATATTCTAACGTAATAATAGAAGAATGGAACCAAGTATAGGTAAACCACTTATACAAAAGTTATTCCAATGTAATAATAAGCAATGGAATAACAATGATTCTTCTTCATGAATAAGAAAGAATAACACCCCTTACATTTGGTAGGAGATTGAATAACGCAAAGATGGTGTAGAACAAAATACTCTTCTTCTTTCTCTCTTATTCTCTCTATACTTTTCTCTCTATAGCTTGAATGAATTCGTGAAAAATAATGAAGCACTAGGCCTCTATTTATAGAAGATTTCTAGCTTAAAGACCGCCGCCGTGAAAAGCAAGTGGCTCAACGATTGGTGATGTGAAAAGAAAAAAAGTGGTTTGACGCTCTGTAATGTGAAACGACAAGTGGTTCGACGCTCGTAATGTGAAACGACAAGTGGTTAAATACTATTGTAATGTGAAATACTAAGTGGTTCGGTAATTAATATGAAACGGCAAGTGGTAAATACTATTCACAAAGGTAATTACTATCGACGAATATAATTACTATTCACAAAGGTAATTATTATCGACGAAGGTAATTACTATTCATGAAGAGACTCTTAGATTACATATGGGCCCCCATAAAATAATCAAACTTAACACAAACGTCTATATGATGAGACTCTTTATATACATCAAGGATTGAATAAATATTACCATAAATCATTTTATTTTTAATCAACACATATTTAATCTTTCAATAATTATTAATCATTTATAACTTGTCGCCTCAATTATTGATTTAATCTTTATAACATATTATACGGATGATATCGTGACAATAATTGAATCAATAATATAAGAGATATGATGCGAAGAATTATTGTAGCAATAATTGAAGCATAATGGTGAGTGACTTTCACGTAAGCATCAATAATCAATATCGTGTGCTACTTACGCAACCACGCCAGACATCGTATTTTTTACTACTAGGGTAGTTCAACGGCTTTTAACAGTAACACCTCCGCCGTTATTTTTATATAAAAATATTTTTGTCGTTTTCTAACTACGACAATAATGTTCATGGGGTCCACCAATGATTGAGTATCGTTATACGAATATTCCCTAACAAAAAGAATATTCCCACCAAACGAATATTTTATAACAACTTGCATACTTTGCAAAATTTATAAATATTACCCACAACTATAACATTATATCAAATTTATTCCATAATATTCAAAAATAATATTTATAGAAAAATTCATCTTTATTTATAAAAGTTGGGGTCTTACAATGGTGTTGATTTGATGTAATGTTATAGTCATGGGTAATATTTATAAATTTTGCAAAGTATACAAGTTGTTATATAATATTCGATTAATTCGGGAATATTCTTTTTGTTGGGAAATATCCGTCTGACTTAAGTACAATTATTGGTGGACCCCTACAATGTAAATATCATCGGACAGAGAAAACGACAAAATACTTTATAAAAATAATTGATTTAAAGTTTTACCATTAACTGTTAAAACACGGGTGTTAAAATGTACAAGATATACGCTATGGTTCGCATGTGATAGAACACGGTATTGATTATTGATGCTTACGTGAGAAGTCATTCGATTATACTCAATTATCGCCTACGAATGATTGTCAGCGCATCATATCTCTCATATTATCGATTCAATTATTACATAAAGATCATCGTGATAATATGATATATTGTTCAATCGGGTATTCGGGACACTTTTCGTGCCTCTGAGTTCTTATTCACGAAGTTACTATTATTCACCATTATTCACTCTAGTATTGTGCATTGGTATTTGGGTATAATATTATTCCATGAGGAGATGTGCTAATTTTTCGAATAGTTGGTTGAAGATATAATAGTAAGTCAATATGGATCACGGTGGAGTTATAATAGTAAATCAATATGGATCGCTAGTTTAAAGTTTTAATAGTAAATCGGTATGGACCGTTGTTTTAAGTTTTAATAGTAAACCAATATGGATTGTCCGCTTAATAGTAAATCAATCTGGACCGCTCATGAATTAGTTCTTATTCATTCCATTTTCCTATAAATAAGCTCATTCCTTCATTATTTCTTACGAATTCAATTGAAACTCTAGAGAGAATTATAAGAGAACCTATAGAAAAAGTATCTCGCTACTTCCTACTCTTATATTCAGTTTCTTTTTACGGTAAGGGATGTTATTTGTTGTATTCACGAAGAGAACTTACGTTATTTCATTATTTATTATTCGTTGGAATAACTCAGTATCACGTGAAGCTACCCTATACATGGTGACATTCTTCTAATATTCCATTTTTTATTATTCAGCCGGAATATCTCGTCATTCGTGCGTTTACGTAGTGACGCCCCAAAATAGGTATACATCACCTATTACGAGGTACAATACATGATGTAAACAACTACAACTTTATTATTACAACAAGAAACGTGAGTTTGAATACAAATATTATCTTCAGACAATATCTATACTCAAATAAATCCTCATCACATTTATTGATACATTATTTTACAAAAATGGTGAGGACTACTAAACAATCCTTTCTAAAACCTTCATTCCATATCCCGACTCGTACTCGCTATATTCTCGCCTCCTGAGAAGAAAAATGGAACAAAAAGGAAATGGGTGAGCTCAACTAGCCCAGTAAAGAATATTATGACTAAGATAATATACAACAAATTACCGTTAGTCTTCAACAGGGAAAAATCTAATAGAATACAATAGATAACAAATTTTAAATCAATATTCGCAGCGGAAATAATAATTCATTAGAAGAGTTAAGTAGAGAATGTAAACTACTATCTTCTATATATGAATTTAAAAGTTCATCGTCGATATTTTATCCTCGTAACATCAATCAATATATATCCGGAATCAAATATTCATCTTTGCACTCACTGAGCCAAAAATATTCATCGGTCGGTCATGTTCATCTCAACACTGCTCATCTTTGCACTATGGGCCAAAGATATTCATCAAGAAATCATTCATCTTTGCACTTTATAGGCAAAGATATTCAAAGTAATATCATCATTTAAGGCGAGGATGATGAAAAAATTTTTTAAAACGAATCCGGTGAAACAAAATGACAAGGATTAAGGATTAAGGATTCGTACTTTGTTTTATCCATGTCCAACAATACCTCAAAAAATAATCATAGTGGTGTAAAATTCAAGAATGATCAAAACATGGATACAATCAAAGCTAGTATCCGAATAGATATTTTGGACGAAAAGAAGAAATTTCATTTTTAATTGAATAGGCCATGATTCGTGAATAGTGTCGATATCGTGAATAAGACCGTGAGTATCGTGAATAGAATCTCGACACCAAAAGATAGAAATTTCACAAAAAACATCTTCACGCTTCGTGAATAAGTACTCAAATGAATAGTAACTTCGTGAATAAGTAACTCATGAATAGTAACTCAGAGCATGAAAAAAGTTCCAAATTTGATAAAAGTTCAACTAATATTTCAAAGATAATGATATTGAAGAAATAATATCATTTGAGAAGAAAATAACATCCCTTACCTCGAAAGATTAGTACTTTACCGAATGGAATCTAGGGTATAGTCTTTGAAGGAACTTGCAGATCTAACAATACTCAAAGTATACTCACAAGAATACGCTCAATATATCGAGAGAGAAATAGAGAGAAACTTCAGGTTTACGGTGTGTTTTCAATTCTAACCTAAGACCCTATTTATAGGAAAATGCTTAGAAACACCAAAAAGCAGTAAAATTGAATATAATATTAATATTTTTCATATTTTCTTTAGCCCACCTTAGACAACTGATCTCAGCCCATTTGAATCACATGTGAGGCTAACATAGTTGCAAAAAACGTTTTGCTCAAAATAATTAACTAAAACTCCCAAAATTAATTATTTTTAACTTGAACTTCAATAATTCATAATAAATAGCCCTTTCATCAGAAAATTTGAATCTCATGAGTTTTTATAGGAAATTCAATTCTCTACAACTTTACAGTAAGAAAGTTTTTCCAAATTCCAAATAGAAATTGACCGAAATTCACAAGCAGGCGATTTTACAATTTATAATCAAATTTGATCAATAATTGTGTCCACCAACACACAAAACATGTGTTAAACATTTAATGCCACAAAAATACTCTTCCTCCTCATATACTCATATATCCCACATTCATTGTAAAAATATCATCGTTAATATATTATTAAAATAATATATTTAAATAAATTATTTTATCGAAAAAAGATAAAATATTAATTTTCAACAATTGTCACATTAAAATTTTCTCCATCTATATCCTCATAAAATCAATATTTTCCTCATCATATAAATCAATAATTAATTATTCATAAATAATATTACGTAATCACATTATCGACAACCCCTGTGCGGTTCAGGGATAGAGGGCTTTCCGATAAGAATTTCTTCTTACTTGCTTGGTAGCCTTGATTAGGTGACCAAACCTCTCCTTAGTATGAACTTTCTAGACATTACCAATAATGTTATCTAATAATATTAGGATAATATGAATTATTGCTTCGATAATGAAAAATACTAAGTAATGACAATTATTGAAACAGCAATGAATATAAAATATCAACACGGTAATTATTAACTCAATAAAATACTTCGAGCAAGTAATTACTCGTAACCATTATTGAGTAGTGCCTTCTTACGTAAGAATCAATAATTGGTGCAATACCATGTGCTTCTTGTGTTTTAACCACCTGTATTTTAATGAAGATAACTGATGAACAACCACATAAGTTATTTTTAAACAACTTATATTTGTCGTTTTCTTCATCCAATTGCTTTCCGTTATGGGGCCCACATTATGGTCAATGCGTCGTACGAATATTCAGAACAAGATCTTAATATTCTCCACAACAATGAATATTTTATAACCACTTGCTTATTTTGAAATATTTGCGTATTTTACCCCTAACTATCCACATTAATCAAATCAACCCTTTACTATTTCAAAATAATAAATAGAAAATTAAATTTCATTAATAATAAGTTGAGGGTCTTACAACCTCCCTCCTTATGAAATTTCGTCCTCGAAATTAACGATCGCATACTGGTGTTTCGAAAAGGTGAGGATACCTCGCTTTCATTCCGTTTCAATTCCTGTGTCATTTCCTCTATAGCATGATTCCTCCATGAAAACTTTAACTTGTGGGTATGACCTTTCTTGGCGTAGGACTTGCTCCTTCCTATCGAAGATCTTGACAAGTACCTCCTCACACGTTAAGTCTTCTTGGCTATCTCGTCCGGTTCTAACTCTATAACGTGGTCGGGTCTTTCATATATTTTCTAAGTATGCGGATATGTGAAACACATTATGAACACGAGACATACTTGGAGGTAACGCAGTCTATAGGCTACATTTCTTACTCGGTCAAGAATTTAAAATGGACCAATAAATCGTGGATTGAGCTTTCCTCTCTTCCCAAATCTTGTAACTCCCTTCCATGGAGCAACTTCATGACAATACATGATCCCCACACTAAATTCCACGTCCTTTCGATGAAGATCCGCATAACTCTTTTGTCGATCTTGTGCCGTTTGTATACGTTGTCGAATCATTTGGATCTTTTCGTGAATCATACGTACCAACTTCGGGTCCCAACGGTGTTGCTTCACCCACCTCGTCAACATCTTGGAGAGCGACACTTTTGCCCATATAATGCTTCAAATGGAGACACACCTATACTTGCTCGATAGCTTTGTTGTTGTAGGAGAATTCCACCAATGGTAAATACTTTTCCCAAGCGCCGCTTGAAGTCTAGGACATGAGAGTCTTAATAAATCTTCAAGAGTTTGAATAGTCCTTCGATTGTTCGTCCGTTTGAGGATGGTAAAATTCGAACCCAATCGTGAGATCCGTGCCCATAGCTTTTTGCAAGCTAACCCAAAATCTTGAAGTGAATCTTGGGTCACTATCAAAAACTATGGATCTGAGCATGCCATGCAACCTCATAATCTCATTCACGTACATACTAGCAAGACGTTCAAGTGAATAAGTCTCCCGTGTCGCAAGAAATGAGCGGACTTGGTTAATCTATCAACAATAACCCAAATAAGATTGATGCACGAGAAACCGTAGGAAGACCGTGAACGAAATCCATGGTAATGTGTTCCCACTTCCATTCGAGAATCTCAAGTGGTTGCAAGCGGACCCTTAGGTACCGGATGCTCCGCCTTTACACGTTGACAAGTTAAACACATTGAGATAAACTTTGCAATCTCTCTCTTCATATTGTTCCACCAAAATGTATGTCAAGATCACGATACATTTAAGTACTTCCAAGATGGATTGCAAATGGTGTATTGTGTGCCTCCATCATAATCTTGTACTTCAAATCGAGTCGTTAGGAACACAAAGTCTAGAGTGGACTCAAGTATTCCTTCTTCATCAATTCTCGCTTCAAATAGCTCCTTCTCGTACTTTCTTCTTCATACGCATCGATTTGGCCGGGTCGGTGGCTTGCTCGAAAGAAACCGTAACTTTTTCTATTAAAGTTGGCTCTACGCGTATACTTGACATCATCGCACTCGTTCTCGCGATATGATCTTCTACTCAATGCGCCGGTTACCACGTTCGCTTTTCCGGGATGGTATTGAATAGTGTGGTCGTAGTCTTTGATAGCTCGAGCCAACGTCGGCTGCCGCGCGTGTTGTTTTTTTTGAGTGAAGAAATATTTAAGGCTTTTATGGTGCGAATATATCTCCACTTTCTCCCCATATAGATAATGCCTCCATATCTTTAAGCGCGAAAATGATCGCCGCATTAACTCTAGATCATGAGTAGGATAATTCTCTCATACTCTTTAAGTTGTCGCGAGGCATAAAGGCTATGACTTTCCCACGTTGCATGAGAACACATCCTAACCCTTTGCGAAGCATCGTCGTAGATAACAAATCCATCCGAACCGGATGGTATTGTTAGAACAAGTTGTGAAATAAGTCTCCTCTTAAGCTCTTGGAAACTCTTCTCGATTCTTCACTCCAAACGAATTTTGTATCCTTCCAGTTAGTTTATTGAAGTTAATGGAGTAGCGATTCGAAAACCCTTCCCACGAATCTCCGATAATAACCACCATACGCCCAAAAGCTAACGTCTTTGACCACCGCACTTTGGTTGCTCCCAACTTTGTATTGCTTCAATCTTCAGCGGATCAAGCAGATACTCCATGTTTCGACACCGCGTGCCCAAGGAATGCTACTCTCCTCGAGCGAACTCGCATTTCTTCAATTTGGCATATAGTTTGTTTTCACGAAGCCTTTGGAGTACCGGCTTCAAATGGTGCTCATGATCTTCACGACTTTGGAATATATAAGGATGTCATCAATAAAGACAACAACGAATCGATCCAAATATTCCTTGAATACTCGGTTCATCATATCCATGAAAGTCGCAGGAGCATTAGTCAATCCGAAAAGACGTGACTAAGAATTCATAATGCCCATACCGAGTTTCGAAGGCGATCTTTGGAATATCCTCATTCTAATCTTCAATGATGATATCCGTAAGCTAAGATCGATTTTTGAAAAGAATTGTGCCCTCAGAATGTTGGTCAAACAAGTCATCAATACGAGGTAGAGGATACCTATTCTTGATGGTGACATGGTTCAATTCGATAGTCAATACAAAGTCGCATACTCCCGCTCTTTCTTCTTTACAAATAAAAACAGAGCACCCCAAGGAGATGTACTAGACGAATAAAACCGATGTCCAACAATTCACAGTAGTTGGACCTTTAACTCTGGGTTCAATAGAGCCATTCGATATGGGGTTTTAGAAATGGGCTTTGTACTCGTGTTCAAGATCAATAAAAATTCAACTTCACGTTACGGGGGTAAGTAAAGGAAGTTCTTCTGAAATACGTCGAAAGTCAATAACAACAGGGAATATTATTCAAATTTGACGTGTCTTTATTCAAATCCATAACACGGGCTAAGAAAACTTGACATCCGCTTTTTCAATAAACGAATTTTTGTGACGCCCCAAAATTAGGTATACATCACCCATCTTGGGTCGCCACTTATATGGTATGTAATTTAAATACAACTTATTAACATAACTGTCTTCATATAATACGACATAAAGCGTGAGTTTAAATACAAATATCGTCCACTAGATATTATACAAACTCAAACAAAAGTCCTCATTACAATTATTATCACACTATTTCACGAATAGTGAGGACTACTAATGCTATCTTCGGGACCATCACTGTTTCCCCGACTCGTCCCGGCCTATATTCTCATTTCAAGAGAAAGGAGTGAAAGAAAGGGTGAGCTCAACTAGCCCCAAGAAGAAATATTATGACTAAGATAATGCGTAATAAATTATCAATAGTCTTCAACAATGTTAAACCGATAAAATACAATAGACAACCAGTTTAAGCTGCAATGAATATGTAATCCATTAAAAAAGTCAAGTAGAAAATAAAATCTACTATCTTTTATGATTTAAAAGGTTTTTCATCATTGTTATAGCTTTGAGACTCACTTTTAATAAATAATCCACATCATCGAATCACCCTCGCACTACTGGCCGAGGATATTCTTTAGTATCACGACCACAATTATTCCCGCATCTACGGCCAAGAATAGTTGTGTATTCATTAATGGTCATGATCATGCCAACAATCGGCTCCATCAATGCACTACTACTAATCGAGGATTTTTTACACATCATTTGTAACATTACTAGTCATGATTACACCGAATGATCCTCGTCATAATCATCATACCAAGTCCATCCATGCTTTCTACAGCCACAGATGACTTTAAAAAATATAAACACGAGGATGATGACAATCGATATAAGAATTCAATAAAACAAGTTCAAGAATTATTTTATCCAGGAATTATTAACGCCCAAATTGTCAACATGATAATCGCTTTCAGAGTAAAATTCAAGAATGATCGGAAGAATATTTCCATGAAAAGATATGGATGAAACGCGAAATATCAAGGATATTCTACTAATTTCATGGAGTATAGAAGTCAAAGTTTTAACCAACTGGGTATAATAAAGAATGGAATAACAAAAGAAATCACCATGCATGCGGATTGCGATGAAGCGAAGTTATTCCAACAGAATAATAATAACGGAACCAGTCGGTGAAATTCACAAGCGATGGATGTTCCATGAATAATAATAAAGATGAAACCAGATCCGGTAAAAACACACGATAGGATATTCCAAATGTAATGATAAAAGCGGAACCAGTAAGTCTGTAAAAACACATGCATGTGGATGTTCAGCAATGAATAATAATAAAAAGACGGAACTGAGTTAGGTGTAAAAAACAGAATAGACAGATGTTCAAACAGGATAATAGAAGAATGTCACCAAGTATAGGGTAAACTGGCAGATACAAAGTTATTCCAAATAATAATAAGCAATGGAATAACATAAGGATTTCACCAAGTATAGGGTATGTCATGCGTACAAAAGTTATGTATAGGGTATGCCACTTTACAAAAGTTATTCCAACGAATAATAGTGAATGGAATAATGTAAGTTCTCTTCAAGAAGAAAGAATAACACCCCTCACCGTAAAAGAACCTGAATATAGAAGTAAGAAGTAAGAATATCACTCTTCTTTTCTATAACTTCTCTCTATAGCTTCTCTCTATAATTTCTCTCTCAGCAAGTTTCAATGAATTCGTAAGAAAATAATGAAGGAATGAGCTTACATTTATAGGAAAATGGAATGCATAAGAACTAATCCATGAAGCTATCAGATTGATTTACTTTAATCCCACGGTCCATATTTAAAGCAAAATCTTTTAAATAAAATATAATATATTCTATTTATATAAAAACATTTTACTACGCAAACACTATGCAAAACACTATGCAAAACCTTATGCAAAAACACTACTGCGTAACACTATGCATAATAAAATATAATATATTTTATTTATAAAATAACTTTAATAAAGTATTACATTTTATATAAAAAGATGTTTCATTTTATTACGCTTAATAATACGAATAAAACAAAAAAAGTCATTATCGCTATAATAATTAAAACATAATAATGGAATCAAACCGGAGTGACTTCTCACATAAGCATCAATAATCAATAATTGTGCTACTTATGCAACCATGTATATTCTCGTACTTTTACTACCGAGTAGTTCAATAGTATCAGCGGTAAAACTTCCGCCATTATTTCAATAAAATATTTTTGTCGTTTTTCAATCCAAAATAATTTCAGCTAATAGGGTCCACCAATGATTGATAGTTGCATCTAATATTCCCTCGCTAAAACCGAATATTCCCTAAGCCAATCGAATATAATATAACCACTTTGCATACTTTGCAAAATTTATAAATATTACCCACTAACTATAACATTATATCAAATTATTCCATAATATTCAAAAATAATATTTATAGAAAATTCATCTTTATTTATAAAAGTTCGGGTCTTACAACCTCCCTTCTTATGAAATTTAAGCCCTCGAAATTAGGGTACGATACTGGTATGTCAAGAGGTAAGGATACCTTGATTTCATTTGATTCTAACTCCCAAGTCATTTCCTCAACATCGTGGTTCCTCCACAAAACTTTGACTTGAGGTATAACCTCGAGCGTAGAATATGTTCCTTCTTATCCAAAATTTGAACAGAACCTCTTCATACGTCAAATCTTCCGCTATTTAAATGGGTTCTAACTCAATAATATGGTTCGGGTCTTTCACATATTTACGTAACATGGATATGTGAAAAATGTTATGAACAAGAGACATATTTCAAGGCACAGAAAGCTAGTCCATAGGCCACGGTTCCTACTCGATCGAGGATTAAAATGGATAACAGATGAATCGAGGATTAAGTTTTCCTCTCTTTCCAAATCTTGTAACTCCTTTCCATGGAGCAACTCTTAACAACACACGATCTCTATATCAAATTCCACGTCCTTTCGATGAAGATCAAGATAACTCTTTTGTCGATTTTGTGAGGTTTTTATATCGTTATGCATGGCGCGCCCCAAAATAGGTATACATCACCCATTCTCGAGTTGTCAATACATGGTACGTAAACAACTACAACTTTATTATTACAACAAGAAACTCGTGAGTTTGAATACAAATATTATCTTCTGATAATATCTATACTCAAATAAATCCTCATCACATTTATTGATACATTAATTTACAAAATGGTGAGGACTACTAAACAATCTCTTTCTAAAACCTTCATTCCATACCCTACACTGCATTTCGCGCTATATTCTCGCCGAGAAAAAATGGAACAAAAAGGAAAAGGGTGAGCTCAACTAGCTCAAGAAAAAGAATATTATGACTAAGATAATATACAACAAATTATCGTTAGTCTTCAACAGGAAAAATCTAATAGATACAATAGACAACAAACTTTAAATCAATATTCGCAATGAAATAATAATTCATTAGAAGAGTTAAGTAGAGAATGCAAAACTACTATCTTCTATGTATGAATTTAAAAGTTCATCGTATATCTTTTATCCCTCGTAACATCAATCAATATACATCCGAATCAAATATTCATCTTGCACTATGTGCCAAAGATATTCATCAGTTGGGTCATGTTCATTTAAACACTGCTCATCTGCACTACTGTGCCAAAGATATTCTTCAGAAATCATTCATCTTTGACTACAGCCAAAGATATTCTTAAGAAATCATTCATCTTTGCACTACAAGCCAAAGATATTCCATAATATCATCATTTAAGACCGAGGATGATGAAAAATATTTTTAAAGAAACGAATCCAAAGTGAAACAAAATGACAAGGATTAAGGATTAAGGATTCAGTATTTGGTTTTATCCACGTCCAAAAATACCTCAAAAATAATCATAGTGGTGTAAAATTCAAGAATGATCAAAACATGGATACAATCAAAGTTAGTATCCGTAATAGATGTTTTAGACTAAAAAGAAGAAATTTTATTTTTTGAATAAGACCGTGATCACGTGAATAAAGGTCAGATACGTGAATAGTCTTCACGATACGTGAATAAACTCAGACACCAAAAGATAGAAATTCCACAAAAAACATCTTCACGCTTCAAATAAGACTCGTGAATAAGAATCGTGAATAAGAATCTCATGAATAAGAACTCGTGAATAAGAACTCATGAATAAGAACCCATGAATAAGAACCCCGACATGAAAAAGTTCCAAATTTGATAAAAACTTCAGATCAACATTTCAAAGATAATGATATCAAGAAATAATATCATTACGAAAAAAAATAATATCCCTTACCTCAAAAAGAAAGACTTTGATGGAATAACGCTTTGAATGAGTCTTGAACCAGACCGTATATCAATACTCAAAGTATACTCAAAATACTCACAAGAATACGCTCAAAATATCGAGAGAGAAAAGAGAAAACTTCGCCGGTGTGATTTTCAATTCTAACCCAAGACCTATTTATAGAAATGCTTAGAAACCACCAAAGCGTAAAATTTAATATAATATTAATATAATTATACAAATTTTCCTTAGCCCACCTTTTGGTCAAAACACCAGCCACACATGTTAATGATGTCCAAAAAAATACAAAAACGTTTTTCTTAACAAAAAATAATTTAAACTTCCAAAAATCAATTATTTTGAGTTTCCTAACTTCAATAATTCATAATAAATAGCCCTTTCATTAGAAAATTCGAATCTCATGAGTTTTTATAGGAATTTCAATTCTCTACAACTTTTCAGAAGAAAGTTTTTCCAAATTCCAAATAGAAATTGACCGAAATCCCACAAACAGGCGATTTTACGTGTTATAATCAAATTTCAACCAATAAATGGGGTCCACCGACATGTTTAACATGTTTTAAACATTTATTGCAAAAATACTCTTCCTCCCTCGTATACTCATATATCCCACATTCGTTGTAAAATATCATCATTAATATATTATTAAAATAATATATTTAAATGAATTATTTTATCGTAAAAGATAAAATATTAATTTTCAACAATTGTCATTTTAAAAATTTTTCCATCTATATCCACATAAAATCAATATTTTTCTCATCATATAAATCAATAATTAATTATTCACAAATAATATTATGTAATCACAATATCGACAACCGTGCAGCTTCCTGTGAAAGAGGGGCTTTCCAATAAGAATTTCTTCTCATCAAGCGCAATTAATTAGATGACCAAACCTCTCCTTGATGTAACTTTCTAGACATTGCCAATAATGTTATCTAATAATATTATTCAGATAATATGAATTATTGCTTCGATAATGAAAATATCGTAATGACAATTATCAAACAACAAAGAATATAAAATATCAACGCAAAGAATTATTAACTCAATAATAAAATATCGAATAAAGAATTATCGTGTAAATTATTGATCGAGTAAAGCCTTCTTACGTAAGAATCAATAATTGGTGCAATACGTAAGTAATCGCTTCAACAACGCCAGCGTATTAGTATTTTAACCACCGGGTATTCCAACAAGATTAATTGGTGAATAACTACTACCACTGCTATTTAAAAACAACTTATATTTGTCGCTTTCTTCATCCAATCGCTTTCGTTATGGGGGCCCACACATGGTCGCTACCGTCCGCATTTTTAAATATTCCCGACAAGATTTAATATTCCACCACCAAACGAATATTCCCTGACGATAATGAATATTTTATAACCACTGCTTATTTTGAAATATTTTATGATTTTACCCTTAACTATCCACATTAATCAAATCAACCCTTACTATTTCAAAATAATAAATAAAGGAAATTCTTTTTATTTTAAAAATTTTGGGGTCTTACAACCTCCCCTCCTTATGAAATTTCGTCCTCGAAATCGACGTGACGTATTCTGTGTTTCAAAAGGTGAGGATACCTCGCTTTCATTTCCGCTTTCCACCCTGTGTCATTTCCTCTATAGCATGATTCCTCCACAAAACTTTAACTTGTGGTATGACCTTTCAAGGCGTAGGGACATGCTCCTTCCTATCCAAGATCTTCGACATGTACCTCCTCACACGCTAAGTCTTCTTGGCTATCTCGTCCTGGGTTCTAACTCAATAACGTGGTTCTGGGTCTTTCACATATTTACGAATTACGATATGTGAAACACATTATGAACACGAGACATACTTGAGGTAACGCAAGTCTATAAGCTACATTTCCTACTCGATCAAGAATTTGAAATGGACCAATAAATCGTGGATCGAGCTTTCTCTCTTCCCAAATCTCAGAACTCCCTTCCATGGAGCAACTCGCAACAATAATACATGATCCCTCACATTAAATTCCACGCCCTTTCGATGAAGATCCGCGATAACTCTTTTTTGTCGATCTTGTGCCGCTTGTTTATATACGTTGTCAATCATTTGGATCTTTTTCAGTGAGTCACATATCTTAAACTCGGGTCCCAACAATGTTGTTTCACCCACCTCATCCCAACATATCGAGAGAACTACATTTTCGCCCATATAATGCTTCAATGGAGCCACACCTATACTTGCTCGATAACTGTTGTTGTGTAGGAGAATTCCACCAATGGTAAATACTTATCCCAACTCGCCTTGAAGTCTCAGGACACGTAGTCTTAATAAATCTTCAAGAGTTTGAATAGTCCTCTCGATTGGTCGTCCTGCTTGGGGATGGTATGCCGAACTAAATCGCAAACTGCGTGCCCATAGCTTTTTGCAAGCTAACCCAAAATCTTGAAGTGAATCTTGGGTCACGATCCCAAACTATGGATACAGCATGCCATGCAACCTCACAATCTCATTCACGTACATACCAAAGAAGACGCTCAAGGAATAAGTCTCCAGACGGCAAGAAATGAGCAGACTTGGTTAATCTATCAACAATAACCCAAATATCATTGATGCCTTGAGAAACCGTAGGAAGACCCAGAATCTAAATCCATAGTAATGTGTTCCACTTCCATTTTGAATCTCAAGTGGTTGCAACGGACCCTTAGGTACAAGATGTTCGCCTTTACACGCTGGCAAGTTAAACACATCGAGATAAACTTTGCAATCTCTCTCTTCATATTGTTCCACCAAAATGTATGTCAAGATCACGATACATTTTAGTACTTCCGTGATGGATTGCAAATGGCGTATCAGGTGCCTCCATCATAATCTTGTACTTCAAATCGTAGTCGTTAGAACACAAAGTCTAGAGTGGACTCAAGTATTCCTTCTTCATCAATTCTCGCCCTAATAGCTCCTTCAGACTTTTTCTTCTTCATACGATCGCCTGGCCTGGGTGGCTCGAAGCTAACCTTAACTTTTTCTATTAAAGTCGGGTTCTATGCGATACTTGACATCATCGCACTCGCTCCTCGCGATACGATCTTCTACTCAACGCTACCTACCACGCTCGCTTTTACCGTGATGGTATTGAATAGTTGTGGTCGTAGTCTTTCAATAGCTCGAGCCAACGTCGCCGCCAAGATGTCGAGTTCTTTTGAGTGAAGAAATATTTAAGGCTTTTTACGGTCTCGAATATATCTCCACTTTCTCCCCATATAGATAGTGCTCCATATCTTTAATATAAAACGATCACGCTAACTCTAGATCATGAGTAGGATAATTCCTCTCATACTCTTTTAAGTTGTCGCGAGGCATAGGCTATGACTTTCCCACGCTGCATGAGAACACATCCTAACCCTTTGCCTCAAGCATCATCAGAGATAACAAATCCATCCGAACCAGATGGTATCATAGAACAAAGCCGTAAATAAGTCTCCTCTTAAGCTCTCGAAACTTTTCTCGCATTCTTCGCTCCAAACGAATTTTTTGTATCCTTCCGAAAGTTAGCTGGTTAATGAAGTAGCGATTCGAGAAAACCTTCCACTTAATCTCCGATAATAACCAAATAAGCCCAAAAGCTACGACTTCACCACCGACTTTGGCTGTTCCCTAACTTTGTATTGCTTCAATCTTCACGGATCAACAGATACTCCATGTTTCGACACCACGCGCCCAAGGAATGCTCTCGCCGTAACTCACATTTCTTCAATTTGGCATATAGTTGGTTTTCGAAGCCTTCGAGTACCAAATTTCAAATGGTGCTCATGATCTTCACTACTTTTGGAATATATGAGGATGTCATCAATAAAGACAACAACGAATCGATCCAAATATTCCTTGAATACTCTGCTCATCATATCCATGAAAGCCGCAGGAGCATTAGTTAGTCCGAAAAGACATGACTAAGAATTCATAATGCCCATACCGAAGTTCAAGGCGCCTTTGAATATCCTCGCTTTTAATCTTCATTGATGATATCCGTAATCTAAGATCGATTTTGAAAAGAATTGTGCCTCAGAATCGGTCAAACAAGTCATCAATACGAGGTAGAGGATACCTATTCTTGATGGTGACATGGTTCAATTCCCGATAGTCAATATAAAGTCGCATACTCCCGCCTTTTCTTCTTTACAAATAAAAACAGAGCACCCCAAGGAGATGTACTAGACTAATGAAACCGATGTCCAACAATTCTCGAGTTGGACCTTTAACTCCCAAGTTCAATAGAGCCATTCGATATGGGGTTTTAGAAATGGGCTTTGTACCGTGTTCAAGATCAATAAAGAATTCAACTTCACGCTCGGGGGTAGACCGAAGTTCTTCGTGAAATACGCCAGAAAGTCAATAACAACATGGAATATTATTCAAATTTGACGTGGTTTTATTCAAATCCATAACATGGGCTAAGAAAGCTTCGACATCCGCTTTTTCAATAAACGAATAGCTTTATGATTAGATATGACAATGATTGATTTTAATGGTTTAGTTGCTTGAATTGCATAACAAGTCAAGTTAGGAATATGAAAACTAACAACCTTATTAAAACAATCAATTTTGGCATGATGAGTAGTTAACCAATCAATCCCTAAAATCACATCAAAAGCAAGTATCTTTAAAGAGATAAGGTCAATGTAAGTGATGGTGCCAACTTGAATCAAACAAGATTTATAAAAGTGGATGTGATGAAAGTTTCTCCTAACGGAGTTTCCACAGACAGTCAAAGTCTAATTTCTCCTGAGTCAAGTTTAAACGCTGAGCACAAGCAGGAGAGATAAATGAATGGGTAAAGCACCAGATCAAGTAAGGTATAAACTTCGCAAGAATTTATAAATAATTTTACCCGTGATCACCTCGCTTGGGTTCCTCGATTATGACCAACCACAACAAACGCCTTCCAGAATCGCTGACTTTTGACTTTTCGGGGATGTTTTTCGAGTCACCGTCCTCACTGAACTAGGTTTCGCCATCGCATAATCTCGAAGCGATATGTCCTTCCTTTCCACAATTATAGCATACCTTGAATCTGTCAGGCGCTTGACCGATATGTCCCTCTTTTCCGTGATTTCAGAAGATATATGACCGGTGGGTCGTTTCTCCTCCCTTAGAACCCGCCATCGCCAAGACCGCTGCATCTTCACACGGTCATTGTTAAATCTCCTCTTTTAAAATCTCCTCCACTCACTTCTTCTTCTATTTTCATGGCCATGATTACCACCGTAGTGGTTACCATTTTTGTCCGTCTCTTTCTTTTCTCCGCTTGGTTATCATTATTCGCTGATCGCTATCTCTCCGTACGATCCTCGTCATGGTCCTCAAATGACCGTACTCGTTATCTCGCTTCTAATAATCGAGCCCCATTTACAACATCCGAATAAAGAGAAAATTTATGAGAAATGAGATATCGACGACGCGCAAGTTTCAAACCTCTAAGAAACATCCGCACATACGCTCCTCATTCTCCACCAAATGAGGTGCAAAACTCGATAACTCTCGCAAACTTTGCCTCGCATCGAGACACCGGCGCCATGTTGTTTTGTTCCAATCGATGAACTCCACTTCCTTCATACGCACTAACACTTTCGAAAGTATTTGTCGACGCCCCAAAATAGGTATATATCATACATCACCTATTCCGAAATACAATATACGGTATGTAAACAACTACAACTTTATTATTACAACAAGAAATCTGTGAGTTTGAATACAAATATTATCTTCTGCATAATATCTATACTCAAATAAATCCTCATCACCTTTTATCGATACATTATTTTACAAAATGGTGAGGACTACTAAACAATCCTTTCTAAAACCTTCATTCCATACCCCGACTGCATCTCGCTATATTCTCGCCTCCCGAGAAAAATGGAACAAAAGGAAAAGGGTGAGCTCAACTAGCTCAAGAAGAATATTATGACTAAGATAATATACAACAAATTATCGTTAGTCTTCAACAGGAAAAATCTAATGTAATACAATAGACAACAAATTTTAAATCAATACTCGCAATGAAATAATAATTCATTAGAAGAGTTAAGTAGAGAATGCAAACTACTATCTTCTATGTATGAATTTAAAAGTTCATCGCTCATCTTTTATCCCCTCAGAACATCAATCAATATACATCCGAATCAAATATTCATCTTTTGCACTATGTGCCAAAGATATTCATCACCGGGTCATGTTCATTTAAACACTGCTCATCTTTGCACCACGTACAAAGCCAAAGATATTCTTCAGAAATCATTCATCTTTGCACTATGTGCCAAAGATATTCTTAAGAAATCATTCATCTTTGCACTACAGCCAAAGATATTCCATAATATCATCATTTAAGACCGAGGATGATGAAAAATATTTTTTTTTTTAAAGAAACGAATCCAAAGGAAACAAAATGACAAGGATTAAGGATTAAGGATTCAGATTTTGGTTTTATCCACGCCCAAAAATACCTCAAAAATAATCATAGTGGTGTAAAATTCAAGAATGATCAAAACATGGATACAATCGTAGCTAGTATCCGTAATAGATATTTTGGACAAAAAGAAGAAATTTTATTTTTCTATGAATAAAGGCCAGATACGTGAATAAAGGTCAGATACGTGAATAAGGCCGATACGTGAATAAGAATCCGACACCAAAAGATAGAAATTCCACAAAAACATCTTCACGCTTCACTTAATAAGACTCGTGAATAAGAATCGTGAATAAGAACTCGCTTAATAAGAACTCGTGAATAAGAACTCATGAATAAGAACCCATGAATATAGTAACCCCGACATGAAAAAGTTCCAAATTTGATAAAACTTCAGATCAATATTTCAAAGATAATGATATCAAGAAATAATATCATTATTTAAAAAAAAATAATATCCCTTACCTCAAAAAGATTAAGATTTTAATCGAATAACGTGTATAAGGTCAAGGAACTTGCACCGCCTAACAATACTCAAAGTATACTCACAAGAATACGCCAATATATCGAGAGAGAAATAGAGAGAAACTTCAGCTTCGTGTGTTTTTCAATTCTAACCCAAGACCCTATTTATAGAAAATGCTAGTAACACCAAAAGTAAAATTGAATATAATATTAATATATTTTTCACATTTTCTTTAGCCCACCTTAGACAACTGATCTCAGCCCATTTGAATCACATGTGAGGCCAACTTAGTTGCAAAAAAAACGTTTTTCTCAAAATAATTAACTAAAACTCCCAAAAATTAATTATTTTAACTTCTAACTTCAATAATTCATAATAAATAGCCCTTTCATCAGAAAATTGAATCTCATGAGTTTTTATAGGAAATTCAATTTCTACAACTTTGCAGTAAGAAAGTTTTTCCAAATTCCAAATAGAAATTGACCAAATCCACAAACGGGTGATTTTACAAGCTATAATCAAATTTCTACCAATAATCAGGTCCACCAACACACAAAACATGTGTTAAACATTTAATGCCACAAAATACTCTTCCTCCTCATATACTCATATATCCCACATTCATTGTAAAATATCACCGCTAATATATTATTAAAATAATATATTTAAATGAATTATTTTATCGTAAAAGATAAAATATTAATTTTCAACAATTGTCATTTTAAAAATTTTCTCCATCTATATCCACATAAAATCAATATTTTCCTCATCATATAAATCAATAATTAATTATTCACAAATAATATTATGTAATCACAATATCGACAACCGTGCGCCTCAGAAAGAGGGGGCTTCCAATAAGAATTTCTTCTTCGGGCGCGCAAATTAATGATCAAACCTCTCCTTAGATGTAACTTTCTAGACATTGCCAATAATGTTATCTAATAATATTATTCAGATAATATGAATTATTGCTTCGATAATGAAAAAAATACCGTAATGACAATTATCAAACAACAAAGAATATAAAATATCAACGCAAAGAATTATTAACTCAATAAAATATCGAACAAGAATTATCGAACCATTATCGAGTAAAGTGCCTTCACGTAAGAATCAATAATGGTGCAATACCTGCAAGCTATCGCTCAACAACGCCAGATTAGTGTGTTTTTAACCACCGGTATTCCAACAAGATAATCTCAGAATAACTACGCCTGCTATTTAAAAACAACTTATATTTGTCGCTTTCTTCATCCAATCACTTTCCGCATGGGCCCACACATGGTCGCTACTGGGTTGCATTTAATATTCCCCGACAAAGCATTTAATATTCCACCACCAAACTAATATTCCCCACGATAATGAATATTTTATAACCACTGCTTATTTTGAAATATTCATGATTTAACCCTTAACTATCCACATTAATCAAATCAACCCTTACTATTTCAAAATAATAAATAAAGGAAATTCCTTTTATTTAAAAAATTTTTCGGTCTTACAACCTCCCTCCTTATGAAATTTCGCCCTCTAAATTGACGACGCGACTGTGTGTTTGAAAAGGTGAGGATACTCGCTTTCATTTCCGCTTCCAACTCCTGTGTCATTTCCTCTATAGCATGATTCCTCCACAAAACTTTAACTTGTGGTATGACCTTTCATGCAGTAGGGACATGCTCCTTCCTATCCAAGATCTTGACAGTACCTCCTCACACGCTAAGTCTTCTGGCTATCTCGTCCGGGTTCTAACTCAATAACGTGGTTCGGTCTTTCACATATTTATTTAAGTATGATATGTGAAACACATTATGAACACTTAGACATACTTTGAGGTAACGCAAGTCTATAAGCTACATTTCCTACTTGGCCAAGAATTTGAAATGGACCAATAAATCGTGGATCGAGCTTTTCTCTCTTCCCAAATCTTGTAACTCCCTTCCATGGAGCAACTCGCAACAATACATGATCCCCTACATTAAATTCCACGCCCTTTCGATGAAGATCCGTGATAACTCTTTTGTCGATCTTGTGCCGCTTTGTATACGCTTGTCAATCATTGGATCTTTTCAGTAGTCATACGCATTTAACTCGGGTCCCAACAATGTTGCTTCACCCACCTCATCCCAACATATCGAGAACCACATTTTCGGCCCATATAATGCTTCAAATGGAGCCACACCTATACTTGCTCGATAATCGTTGTTGTAGGAGAATTCCACCAATGGTAAATACTTATCCCAACTACCTTTGAAGTCTAGGACACGTAGTCTTAATAGATCTTCAAGAGTTTGAATAGTCCTCTCTCGATTGTCCGTCCGCTTGGGGATGGTATGTCAACTAAATCGCAAACTGCGCTCCATAGCTTTTTTTGCAAGCTAACCCAAAATCTTGAAGTGAATCTTGGGTCACGATCCAAACTATGGATAGTGCATGCCATGCAACCTCACAATCTCATTCACGCATATACTAGCAAGACGCTCAAGGAATAAGTCTCCAGACGACAAGCAAGAAATGAGCAGATTTGGTTAATCTATCAACAATAACCCAAATAAAGATTGATGCCTTGAGAAACCGTAGAAGACCCAGAACTAAATCCATAGTAATGTGTTCCCACTTCCATTCGGAATCTCAAGTGGTTGCAACGGACCCTTAGGTACAAGATGTCCCGCTTTACACGCTGGCAAGTTAAACACATCGAGATAAACTTTGCAATCTCTCTCTTCATATTGTTGTTCCACCAAAATGTATGTCAAGATCATTTATACATTTTAGTATTTCCGTGATGGATTGCAAATGGCGATTGTGTGCCTCCATCATAATCTTGTACTTCAAATCGAGTCGTTAGAACACAAAGTCTAGAGTGGACTCAAGTATTCCTTCTTCATCAATTCTCGCCCTAATAGCTCCTTCTTGACTTTCTTCTTCATACGATCGCCCCGGCCCTGCGGGCTCGAGCAACCTTAACTTTTTCTATTAAAGTCGGCTCTACGCAGATACTTGACATCATCGCACTGCTCCCTCAAGATATGATCTTCTACTCAACGCGCCGCCTACCACGCTCGCTTTTTACTGTGATGGTATCAATAGTGTGGTCGTAGTCTTCAATAGTTCGAGCCAACGTCGCCGCCAAGATGTTGAGTTCTTTTTGAGTGAAGAAATATTTAAGGCTTTTATGGTCCGAATATATCTCCACTTTCTCCCCATATGAGATAGTGCTCCATATCTTTAATATGAAAACGATCGGGCCGCTAACTCTAGATCATGAGTAGGATAATTCCTCTCATACTCTTTTAAGTTGTCGCGAGGCATAAAGGCTATGACTTTCCCACGCTGTGCATGAGAACACATCCTAACCCTTTGCCTCAAGCATCATCAGAGATAACAAATCCATCCGAACCAGATGGTATCATAGAACAGTGCCAAATAAGTCTCCTCTTAAGCTCTTGGAAACTTTTCTCGATTCTTCACTCCAAACGAATTTTGTATCCTTCCGAAGTTAGCTGAAGTTAATGAAGTAGCGATTCGAGAAAACCTTCCACTAATCTCCGATAATAACCAACTTAAGCCAAAAACTACGATTTCAACCACCGACTTTATTGTTCTAACTTCAGATTGCTTCAATCTTCACGATCAACAGATACTCCATGTTTCGACACCACGCGCCCAAGGAATGCTACTCTCTCGCCGTAACTCACATTTCTTCAATTTGGCATATAGTTGGTTTTCACGAAGTTTTCGAGTACCAAATTTTCAAATGGTGCTCATGATCTTCACGCTTTTGAATATACGAGGATGTCATCAATAAAGACAACAACGAATCGATCCAAATATTCCTGAATACTCTGGCTCATCATATCCATGAAAGTCCGTAGAGCATTAGTTAGTCCGAAAAGACATGACTAAGAATTCATAATGCCCATACCGAAGTTCTCAAGGCGCCTTTGAATATCCTCGCTTTTAATTCAAAATGATGATATCCGTAATCTAAGATCGATTTTTGAAAAGAATTGTGCCCTCAGAATCGGGTCAAACAAGTCATCAATACGAGGTAGAGGATACCTATTCTCGATGGTGACATGGTTCAATTCCGATAGTCAATATAAAGTCGATACTCCCCTTCTTTCTTCTTCTTTAATAAAAAACAGAGCACCCCAAGGAGATGTACTAGACTAATGAAACCGATGTCCAACAATCCTCGTAGTGGACCTTTAACTCCTCAAGTTCAATAGAGCCATTCGATATGGGGTTTTAGAAATGGGCTTTGTATCAGTTCAAGATCAATAAAGAATTCAACTTCACGCTCGGGGTAGACCGGAAGTTCTTCGAAATACGCCAGAAAGTCAATAACAACAGAATATTATTCAAATTTGACGGTCTTTATTCAAATCCATAACATGGGCTAAGAAAGCTTGACATCCGCTTTTTAATAAACGAATAGCTTTTATGATTAGATATGATGTTGATCGATTTTAATGGTTTAGTTGTTTGAATTGCATAACAAAGTCAAGTTAGAATATGAAAACTAACAACCCATTAAAACAATCAATTTTGGCATGATGAGTAGTTAACCAATCAATCCCTAAAATCACATCAAAAGCAAGTATCTTTAAAGAGATAAGGTCAATGTGTAAGGTAATGGTGCCAACTTGAATCAAACAAGATTTATAAACAAATGGATGTGATGAAAGTTTCTCCTAACTGAGTTTCCACAGATAGTCAAAGTCTAATTTCTCCTGAGTCAAGTTTAAACGCTGAGCACATGCAGAGAGATAAATGAATGGGTAAGACCCCAGATCAAGTAAGGTATAAACTTCGCAAGAATTTATAAATAGCTTACCCGTGATCACCTCGCTTGGGTTCTCGATTATGACAACCACAACAAACGCTTCTTCCCTAATCGCTGACTTTTGAATTTTTTCGGGATGTTTTTTGAGTCACCGTCCCTCCGAACTAGGTTTCGCCATCGCATAATCTCGAGCGATATGTCCTTCCTTTCCACAACTATAGCATACCTTGAACTGCTCAGGCGCTTGACCGATATGTCCTCTTTTCCGTGATTTGTAGAAGATATACGACCGGTGGTCGTTTCTCCTCTCCTTAGAACCGGGCTTGTCACGACCAAGACTCGCTGCCTTCATACGGTCGTTGTTAAATCTCTTTAAAATCTCCTCCCGACTCGCTTTTTCTATTTTCACGGCTATGATTACCACCAGAGTGGTTACCATTTTCGTCCGTCTCGCTTTTCTCCGCAGTTATCATTATTCTCGCTGATCGCTATCTCTCGACACGATCCTCGTCAGGGTCCTCGCCGACCGCATTTCGCTATCTCGCCTAATAATCGAGCCCTGCTTACAACATCCAATAAAGAGAAAGTTTACGAGAAATGAGATATCGACGACGCCGGTTTCAAACCTCTAAGAAACATCCGCCATACACGCTCCTCATTCTCCACCAAATGAGGTGCAAAACTCGATAACTCGCAAACTTTGCCTCGCATCGAGACACCGCCATGTTGTTTTGTTCCAACTGATGAACTCCACTTCCTTCATACGATTTAACACTTTCGTGAAAGTATTTGTCATTAAATAATTTTCAAACGCCTCCCACGATACGCCGAAAAGGCCGGATGGGTACGCTTCACGCACTCCCACCAAAGAGTCCGCTTCGCCATTTTAACATAAAGGTGGCGAATGGAACCTTCGTTCTCTCCGCATCCCAAGACATCGAATATCTTCGTAATTGTTTTGACCCATGTTTCCGCCATGATCGGATCCGCTTTCTTCAATTTCGTGGTCCCAACTTCGAATCGCTGGGTCAGGACAACCCGTGAATTGCTATCATTTCTCCTCAGATTTTGAACACGAAGTCTCCTCGTCTCGATTTTGCATGAATCGCAAAAACTTCTAAACATCCCCTCGCTCATCATCTCGCTTCAATGGTGTTGTTCACAGAGGTACATTGCCACTGCAGACGCTCTCCTCGCTGTAAAGACAGCATCTCCACTGGCCTCATTTACTCCATCGTTAATATTCTCAACGACATTCTCAAACACCGCCATAAAACAAGGGTTAATTAAGGAAATCAATATATCACATAATATCCCTATATATCGACTAACTAACAAATAAGCTTAGTAGACACACTAATAAGGATTTACTCTGCCTCCCTCCTAGTTCTATTCCCCGATCTCCGCCAGAGATCATATCCCTAAGCTCGATACTAAACGCGACGCCCCCAAAATAGTATACATCACCTATTCTCGAAAGTTGTCAATACATGGTACGTAAACAACTACAACTTTATTATTACAACAAGAAAACTGTGAGTTTGAATACAAATATTATCTTCTGCATAATATCTATACTCAAATAAATCCTCATCACCTTTATCGATACATTATTTTACAAAATGGTGAGGACTACTAAACAATCCTTTCTAAAACCTTCATTCCATACCCGACTGCACTCGCTATATTCTCGCCTCCCGAGAAAAATGGAACAAAAGGAAAAGGGTGAGCTCAACTAGCTCAAGAAGAATATTACGACTAAGATAATATACAACAAATTATCGTTAGTCTTCAACAGGAAAAATCTAATGTAATACAATAGACAACAAATTTTAAATCAATACTCGCAATGAAATAATAATTCATTAGAAGAGTTAAGTAGAGAATGCAAACTACTATCTTCTATGTATGAATTTAAAAGTTCATCGCTCATCTTTTATCCCTCAGAACATCAATCAATATACATCCGAATCAAATATTCATCTTTGCACTACAGCCAAAGATATTCATCACCGGGTCATGTTCATTTAAACACTGCTCATCTTTGCACTATGTGCCAAAGATATTCTTCAGAATCATTCATCTTTGCACTACAGCCAAAGATATTCTTAAGAAATCATTCATTTGCACTACATGTGCCAAAGATATTCCATAATATCATCATTTAAGACCGAGGATGATGAAAAATTTTTTTTTTTAAAGAAACGAATCCAAAGGAAACAAAATGACAAGGATTAAGGATTAAGGATTCAGATTTGGTTTTATCCACGCCCAAAAATACCTCAAAAATAATCATAGTGGTGTAAAATTCAAGAATGATCAAAACATGGATACAATCGAAAGCTAAGATCCGTAATAGATATTTTGGACAAAAAAGAAGAAATTTTATTTTTCTATGAATAGTGTCAGATACGTGAATAGTGTCAGATACGTGAATAAAGGCCAGATACGTGAATAAGAATCTCCGACACCAAAAGATAGAAATTCCACAAAAACATCTTCACGCTTCACTTAATAAGTACTCGTGAATAAGAACTCGTGAATAAGAACTCGCTTAATAAGAACTCGTGAATAAGAACTCATGAATAAGAACCCATGAATAGTAACCCGATATGAAAAAGTTCCAAATTTGATAAAAACTTCAGATCAATATTTCAAAGATAATGATATCAAGAAATAATATCATACGAAAAAAAAATAATATCCCTTACCTCGAAAAGATTAAGATTTAATCGAATACCGTATAAGGTCAAGGAACTCAGCACCGCCTAACAATACTCAAAGTATACTCACAAGAATACGCCAATATATCGAGAGAGAAATAGAGAGAAACTTCAGCTTCGTGTGTTTTTCAATTCTAACCCAAGACCCTATTTATATAGAAAATGCTAGTAACACCAAAGCAGTAAAATTGAATATAATATTAATATATTTTTCACATTTTCTTTAGCCCACCTTTTAGACAACTGATCTCAGCCCATTTGAATCACATGTGAGGCCAACTTAGTTGCAAAAAACGTTTTTCTCAAAATAATTAACTAAAACTCCCAAAAATTAATTATTTTTAACTTCTAACTTCAATAATTCATAATAAATAGCCCTTTCATCAGAAAATTCGAATCTCGCGAGTTTTTATAGGAAATTCAATTTCTACAACTTTGCAGAAGAAAGTTTTTCCAAATTCCAAATAGAAATTGACCAAATCCACAAACGGGTGATTTTACAAGCTATAATCAAATTTCTAATAATAAATGGGGTCCACCAACACACAAAACATGTTTAAACATTTAATGCCACAAAAATACTCTTCCTCCTCATATACTCATATATCCCACATTCATTGTAAAATATCACCGCTAATATATTATTAAAATAATATATTTAAATGAATTATTTTATCGTAAAAGATAAAATATTAATTTTCAACAATTGTCATTTTAAAAATTTTTCCATCTATATCCACATAAAATCAATATTTTTCTCATCATATAAATCAATAATTAATTATTCACAAATAATATTACGTAATCACAATATCGACAACGTGCAGCAGCTCCAGAAAGAGGGGCTTTCCAATAAGAATTTCTTCATCGGGCGCAAGCAATTAGATGATCAAACCTCTCCTTGATGTAACTTTCTAGACATTGCCAATAATGTTATCTAATAATATTATTCAGATAATATGAATTATTGCTCGATAATGAAAAATACCGTAATGACAATTATCAAACAACAAAGAATATAAAATATCAACGCAAAGAATTATTAACTCAATAAAATATCGAATAAAGAATTATCAGAACCATTATCGAGTAGTGCTTCTTCACGTAAGAATCAATAATTGGTGCAATACCGCGCTATCGCTCAACAACGCCAGATAGTGTGTTTTTAACCACCGGTATTCCAACAAGATAATCTCAGAATAACTACGCTGCTATTTAAAAACAACTTATATTTGTCGCTTTCTTCATCCAATCACTTTTCCATGGGCCCACACACGGGTCGCTACTGGCAGCATTTAATATTCCCGACAAAGCATTTAATATTCCATTTGCACCAAACTAATATTCCCCGACGATAATGAATATTTTATAACCACTGCTTATTTTGAAATATTTCATGATTTAACCCTTAACTATCCACATTAATCAAATCAACCCTTACTATTTCAAAATAATAAATAAAGGAAATTCCTTTTATTTAAAAAAAATTTCGGGTCTTCTCGATTGTCTGGTCTGCTTCGGGGATGGATACGCCGAACTAAATCAAACTGCGCTCCATAGCTTTTTGCAAGCTAACCCAAAATCTTGAAGTGAATCTTTGGTCACGATCCTAAACTATGGATACCGCATGCCATGCAACTCACAACTTCATTTATGTACATACGAAGAAGACGCTCAAGGAATAAGTCTCCGTGATTCTAAGAAGAAATGAGCAGATTTGGTTAATCTATCAACAATAACCCAAATAAGATCTACGCTTGAGAAACCGTGAGAAGACCCGTGAATCGTAAATCCATAGTAATGTGTTCCTACTTCCATTTCGGAATCTCAAGTGGTTGCAATGGACCCTTAGGTACAAGATGCTCCGCCTTTACACGCGTTGGCAAGTTAAACACATCGAGATAAACTTTGCAATCTCTCTTCATATTGTTCCACCAAAATGTATGTCAAGATCACTTATACATTTTAGTACTTCCGTGATGGATTGTAAATGGCGTATTGTAGTGCCTCCATCATAATCTTGTACTTCAAATCGAAATGTTAGAACACAAAGTCAGAGAGTGACTCAAGTATTCTTCTTCATCAATTCTCGCTCCTAATAGCTCCTTCTCAGCACTTTCTTCTTCATACGATCGCCTGGCCGGGGTCTGGCTTGAGCAACCTTAACTTTTTCTATTAAAGTTGGCTCTATGCGATACTTGACATCATCGCACTGTTCTCCGCATATGATCTTTCTACACAACGCTGGCCTACTAATGCTCGCTTTTACCGTGATGGTACTGAATAGCGTGGTCGTAGTCTTTTCATTGTTTCGAGCCAACGTCACGCCGTGACATGTTGAAGTTCTTTTTGAGTGAAGAAATATTTAAGGCTTTTATGGTCCGAATATATCTCCACTTTCTCCTATATAGATAAGTGCTCCATATCTTTAATAAGCTAACGATCGGGCCGCTAACTCTAGATCATGAGTAGGATAATTCTCTATACCTTTAAGTTGTCGAGGCATAAAGTACATGACTTTCCCACGTTGTATGAGAAACACATCCTAACCTTGCCCGTCATCATCGTCAGAGATAACAAATCCATCCCAACCGTGATGGTATTCATAACAACAGGTGTCAAATAAGTCTCCTCTAAGCTCTGGAAACTTTTCTCGCATTCTTCATTCCAAACGAATTTTGTATCCTTCCGAAGTCAATGAGTTAATGGAGGAAGTGATTCGAGAAAACCTTCCACGAATCTCCGATAATAACCAAATAAGCCCAAAAGCTACGTATTCTCTAACAATCACTTGGTTGTCCTAACTTCAGATTGCTTCAATTCATTTGGATCAACAGACATCTCCATGTTTCGGACACCACGCGCCCAAGGAATGCTACTTCTCTGCCGTAACTCACATTTCTTCAATTTGGCATATAGTTGTTTCTCACGGCCTCTTGGAGTACCGGCTTCAAACGGTGCTCATGATCTTCACTACTTTTGAATATATAAGAATGTCATCAATAAAGATAAAACGACTAATTGATCCAAATATTCCTTGAATACCTGGCTTCATCATATCCATGAAAGTTTGCGAAGAGCATTAGTTAGTCCGAAAATGACACGACTCAAGAATTTATAATGCCCCATACCAGTTCTCAGCGCCTTTCGGAATATCCTCGCTTTTTAATCTTCAAATTGATGATATCCGTAATTGAAGATCGATTTTTTGAAAGAATTGTGCCCTCTGCAACCGGTCAAACAAGTCATCAATACGAGGTAGAGGATACCTATTTTTGATGGTGACATGGGTTCGACTCCCGATAATCCAATACAAAGTCGATACTCCCGCAGTCTTCTTCTTCTTAACAAAACAGTAGCACCTTTTGAGGAGATGTACTAGGACTACGATGAAACCGATGTCCAACAATTCCTCAGAAGTTGGACCTTTAACTCCTAAGTTCATCAGAGCCATTCGATATGGGGTTTTAGAAATGGGGCCTCAGGTTGACAATAACGCACTGCATCTGCGATACGCATCTTCTACTCAATGCATCGCCTACCACGCTCGCTTCCGTGGATGGTATTGGATGGCATGACTACATCTTTTCAATAGCTTTCAAGCCAACGTCGTCACGCGATGTCATCAGTTCTTCGAGTGAAGAAATATTTGAGGCTTTTTACGATCCGTGAAAGATCTCCATTTTCTCTCCCCAATACAAGTAACGCCTCCAAATTTTGAGTAAGCTAAGAAGATAACAAATGCTAACTCCAGATCACGTAGAGTAGGATAATTCCTCTCATATTCTTCGAAGTTCATGCCGCTGGCGTAGGCTATAACTTTTCCATGTCGCATGAAAACACATCCCAACCTTTTGTCAAGATCACCGTAGATAACAAATCCTCCGAGCTGGGATGGTATCATGTAATTAAAAATAAATAAGTCTCCTCTTGAGTTCTTTGAAAACTCTTCTCACATTCTTCGGGCCCAACCTAACTTTGTATCTTTCGAGCCACCGAGTTAATGGAGTAGCGATTCGAGAAAATCCTTCCATCGAATCTCCGAGCACAACCAGCCTAAACCGAAAGCTACGCGACTTCTCTTGGTCATCGATTTAGGTTGTTCCCGGCAATTTGAATAGCTCAATCTTCATTGGTCAATGATATTCCAATGACTTGATACCACGTGTCCAAGGAATGCTACTTCACTGCCGTAACTCGTGATTTCTTTAACTTGGCATAAAGCTTATATTCACGGTAGTTTTGGAGTGTCGTACCGTATTGCTTCATTGATCTTCACGCGCTTTTGGAATAAATAAGGACGTTATCAATAAAGACGCACTTAACAAAGTGATCTAAATATTTCTTCAATACTTGCTCATCATATCCTACGGGCAAAGAGGAGCATTAGTCAATCCAAAAGGACATGACTAAAGAATTCATAATGCCCGCATCGAGTTATGCAAAAGCCGCCTTTGGAATGTCACGATTCTAATCTTCAACTGGTGATATCCTAACGTAAGATCAATCTTTGAAAGAATTTGGCTCCTTCGCGAACCGTCAAAACAGTCATCAAAATACGGCAATGGATACCTATTTTGATGGTGACGCTTGATTCAACTCCCCCGATAATCAATACAAAGTCGTGATACTCCCATCTTTCTTCTTCCGCAGATGTAATGAGTGACCCTAAAGCGAGGTAAGTGAGACCAGTGGAATAAAGTTTTAATATCTAATAATTCCTGCGCATTGGGTCTTTAACTCTCAAGTTCAATAAGTAGTTTCATTCGACATAGGGGCTTTTGAAATAGATTTTTTCAAGGTTCAGTCGACGATAAAAATTCGATTTCATGGCTACTGGGGGCAGGCGGAAGTTCTTCTGGGAATAATCCGTGAAATTTATTAACAATAGAAATATCGCTTCAAACTCCATTTATTTTTGTTTAAATCATGATATGAATGCCTAATAAAAGCTCGATATCCATTTTTAATAAACGAATAAATTTTATGGCTCGAGATTAATAGTGATTAATTTTAATGGCTTCGTCGTTTGAATTCGCATAATAGGTTGATTAGAATATGAAAACCAATAACCCATTAAAAATAATCAATTTTGGCATATAAATAGAAACAACCAATCAATCCTCAGAATCACGCTAAAACGCAAGTATTTTTAATGAAATAAGATCGGCTGAGGTAATGTGAGGGTACCGATTCGAATCTAAAACAAGCAACTTATAAACAAATGGATGTAATGGAAGGTTTCTCCCAACCAGTTTCCCACAAGATAAGTCAAAGTCTAATTTGAGTCAAATTTAATCGATGAATGCAAGTGAGGAGAAATAAAAAGAATGGGTAGAATCCCAGATCAAATAAAGTGTAGACTTATTTAGAGTTTATGATAAGCTCACCAAGACGACCTCCTCATTCGTGTTCCTCGCTTCTCCTGGAGGTCACAACAAACGCCTCCTCTTGCACTACCGGCCTGACTTTTTCGACGGCCTTGAAAGGCTTCATATATCCTAGTTGAATTTGTCTTCTCTAAACGCACAAAATCGAGCTCAAGCTGACCTCTTCCACAATTATAACATGTTTCTGACTGCACGCGCAATGTATCGGACTCATTGCGTCCCTCTTCCGATCGCTGGGCGAAGCATATATGACAGTGGTCTTTCTCCTTCCTTAACAACCGTAGCCAGGTCGACGCTTCCATCACCCCAATCTCCGCTTTAAATCATGTCCATTTTATTATTTTGCCTGACACTAATCGCTGTTACCTTATATCCGCCTCACATTCCTCCATCGCTATTGCCACCGCTCGATGACTACTCACCGAGTATTATAATCCTTGCCTACAATGCTTCTTTTTAACAAGGCTGACTCATTATCGCTTCCTCCACTAATCGAGCCCTAT